>JANRGW010151879.1:0-10747 GCA_024733675.1 Psilopsiagon aymara
GGTCAGAGCAATCCCAGGCACAGCTACAGGTTGGGCAGAGAAGAGATTCAGAGCAGCCCTGCAGAGAAGGACTTGGGTGTGTTGGTCGATGAGAAAATGAACATGAGCTAACAGTGTGCACTTGCAGCCCAGAAAGCTGACTGTATCATGGGCTGCATCAAAAGGAGTGTGATCAGCAGGTTGAAGGAGGTGATCCTACCCCTCTACTCTGCTCTCGTGAGACCTCACCTGGAGTATTGTGTGCAGTTCTGGTGTCCTCAACATAAAAAGGACATGGAGCTGTGAGAAGAAGTCCAGAGGAGGCCAGAAGGATGATCATGGGACTGGAGAACCTCCCATATGAAGATAGACTGAGAGAGTTGGGGCTGTTCAGCCTGGAGAAGAGAAGACTGTGTTTAGACCTCATAGCAACTTTTCAGTATCTGAAGGGGGCCTGTGAGGATGCTGGGGAGGGACTCCTCATTAGGCACTGTAGTGAGAGGACAAAGGGTAACGGTTCAAACTTAAACAGGGGAAGTTTGGACTTGGTATAAGGAAGAAATTCTTTACTGTAAGGGTTGTGAGGCACTGGAATGGGTTGCCCAGAGAAGCTGTGAATTCTCCATCACTGACGGTGTTCAAGGCCAGGTTGGACATAGCCTTGGGTGACATAGTTTAGTGGGAGGCGCCTCTGCCTATGGTAGAGGTGCTGGAACAAGATGATTTTCAGGTCCTTTCCAACCCTAACTATTCTGTGATTGTATGATTCTATAATTCTATGATTTCCAGATGTTTTGGCAAGCATGTTAGTCACAAAGCTATTTCATCCTCCACCTATCCCCCGCCGTTAATCCAATAAATGCCACCAAATTTTAAGAACTGTGAGGGATTTTGCTTAAAGTTCCTTGTTTTAAGAGGAAGTAAGCTCTATTTTCTTGTCCAACTAGACAAGGCAAATGAATCTCTTTTTATATAAGCCAGATCAATTTGGTAATCTAGACAGTACCGAGGGAATTTGCCAGAAGAAAAAAAAAAACCCAACTCTTCCCCTCCTGTCTGCTTAAGAAGCAGATAAGCTCCCATCAGCAACCAGGGAGAAATGACAGGAAATAAACAAAGAAACACAAAAAAAAATCCAAAGTGAAAAGGAAAGAACTGATTTCTACAATGATTCTGCTGGTTTAATCACAGAAACCAGCAAAAGGGGAAAAGCCCACTGACCTCCAATTTTTCAATTATTATAGCCACTACTGAAAATAAAATGCACCTTCTTATAACTTTCATTTTATGCTTTTTTTCATGTATGTTTTGAGAGCACAAAAATTTGTTAAATGTAATGCCCCCAGCTGTGATTGTGAAAGCTAATATCATTGTTCTTTAAAAGCTTCTCATGCAATAAAGCAAATGATATTTTAGAATGGTTAGTATTTAAAATGAATTTTAGACAAAGAGAATTTGACAGCTGACAACAATCCTTTAAGATAAATGCATTTTCCATCCTCTATTACAGTGGAAATTGCCTCACCACACTGACTCTGACCAATTTTCTCTCAGAATTATTTGCATGAAAGCTATTTTTTTCAATATCTGAGATCTTTTTAGCTCAGTCCTGCCAAATTTTCTTTTGTCAATAACCGATTTATAAAGGTGACCATATGAAACCCATAACTTACAATTGCATTTCATAATGATGTATCACTCCGTTTAAGATTCACTGGGCAGAAATGTTAAATGTATTGATGAAAACCCACTAAAAGTCTTGGGCTTTTTTGTTTTCCTTCCTGATTATCTGCTTATGTGTACACCAGTGATACAATTTTTTTAAATGTGATATAAAGTGTCTTCCAAGTTATTTGGCATTAAATTGTTTTACTGTTTTGTTGGGGTTTTGTTCTTCGGTGTAACTAGAAAGTGCTTTTATAAAAGCAGCTGTCTTAGTCGGTTATAAGAGGACCTGTGTGGTATGAGAATGTACAATATTCAAACCCAATTTATCACATTTTTTTATGCAAATATACTGTCATCTCCATAAAGATCTAAAAAGCTTGATTGCAATTAGCATATAATAATAGCATGATGGATGAGACTCCTTGCTGTACAATAGCTAGTGAAGAAAAACAAAGCAAGAAACAGAAAACATTTTGTGGGTGAAATGATCATGCTTTATCATAATGCGCTTTAAATAGAACTTCACAATCTACCCGCATGCAGTATACTTAATTTCATAGATATATTTCAATAGCATGAACTATTAACCCTGACATATTTCAACAGCCCTTTGAGCATTAGGTTTTTCAATTCTGGAAAGAACAAAAGCAAGTGCTTTATTTTATGAGTAGTCTCATGATTTTTAGTGGAGTTACTCAAAGTTTACTCACATGAATGAATGTATTTCAGTGTTTTGCCATGAGTAACCCTCATGACTAGTATATGAGAATGGGTTTATAAAAAAGTTGTGAAGCATGTGCAACTACTTTTTCAAATCAAATATGCATTGTTATGTCACATAAAAGTAAGTTACAGTTTATATACTGTTTATAAACACAAATTAAGCCAACATTTATTCAGCTTCTGACTTAAATTGTAGAATATAAATAGGGAAGACATTTCAAGCTTTGAGCAATCCTTAAGCATCTTTAATTCTGACTGCATTTTTTTTCTCCGAGTTCTGCATCTTCTGCTCTCAACTGTCACAAATCATTTAATGAAAAAGAAATTAAAAATATGTATTTTATGCATAGCAAATATATTGCTGGTTATTTAGCTTTCTTAATCTATAACTAATTGCATTTGATATTTTAAATATTGAGGGAATGACTACACTGCATGACTACTGAAAAAAAACAACAAAAAACACTCAGAAGGGAGGCACATGTACAGATATTGACTCTTTAGAAAGACACTTTTTATAACTTGACATCATTTTTAGCAAATATTAGTTATGGTGTACTAAAAAAAAAGGAACATACAAGAGAAGAAAAGAAGTTCTAGGAGAATACAGTTTAAAGACCTTTTTAACTGTCATTAGAAGGAAAAGACAGTGATAAGCCATTAGTAGAAGACGGTGACATTCCATCTCCCCCTCAAAATAAATGGTAAAACCATTTTGTGATTTCAGTGGACTCAATTTTGATCTACCCTCTTGGCTAAAACTGTCTGCCTTTTTATTCAGGACCAGTTCTATAGCACAGAAAGACTTTCAATACACTGAAGGACAGTTCCAAACAGTTTATCAGAAGATGATGGAACACCAGCTGTTGTGATTTAGCTCTGGTAGACAGTTAGGCCCCACACAGCCAATTGCTCACTCTCTCACACTGGGATAGGAGAGAAGGTCAGAAGGGTAAAAGTGAGAAAACTCATGGGTTGAGATGAAGAGAGTTTAATAAATAAACCAAAAGCTGTGCTAACAAGCTAAACAAAATGAGTAATTCATTCACTCTTTTCCATCATCAGGCAGGTATTCAGCCATATCCAGGAAATCAGGGGTCCAACACAGGTAATGGATACTTGTGAAGACAAACACCATAACTCTGAACTCTTCCCCCTTCCTCATTATTTCCCCCAGCTTTTATCACTCAACACGATGACATTTGGTATTGGATATCCCTTTTGTTAGTCTGGATCATCCATCGCAGTTGTGTCCATTTTCAGTTTCTGGTGTACCCCCAGCCTACTCACTGGTGTGGCATTCTGAGAAGCAGAAATGGCCTTGGAAATGCTGTGGAAACACTGTGTAGAATAATTAGGAAATGTGGGATAATTGGGAGAAAAATTTATATTTGAAATGCAGCATTGTCCACACATAACAGAAAACTGGACTTTCAGGGCCTCTTAGGGCAAGATGCAGACACACCTGGTTATGCCAGGAATGTGCACTCCACAGAGGTTCCCATGGAAACACAGATGGAAGGTAGAGCAAGATGGAGATCTTGTGGCTACATTTTGTCCTAACCTCAGCAAAACATGGGAAAGATGGGAGCTAGATGGTGCAAGAAACTGGTAAGCTGCATATTTGTGACCCTGAGCCAGCAACCTGGCATCTTTTGACAGAACGCTGCCCTCTGTGTGAACTTTGTTTCATTATAATGTCATTATAATGCATTTCCATGCTAAAATGCACTCTCGTCTCCAATGCAACCCTCCTCCAAAATGAGACCACCCCCCCTCTGAGCATACACTCTTAATTTTTGGTGTCATATACCTTCAAAAGTGAAGCGAGAGAGATTTGCACCAATAATAATAAAGGTATGTATGAATAGAGTCACTCAAGCTCCACCTTGAAGGTAAAAAATAGTATAAAATGTTCTGAGAGAGACGGATATAGGGAAGATACCATTGTGGATGAGTGGAGGGAGATAACATCAATGGACTCCTGCAACAGGTCGACGGGCTGGACCTCTCTTCCCCCCCACCATAGGGACACCTGTGGATAAGACTTGTACTGTATCTAGTGCTTCTCTCCAAAAACTTAGAATCTCTGTAGAATTACTTTTCACTGTTGCCTTTATATTTTAGAGCCAGGCTGTGTTAACTTTATCGAGTGTTTGTATTCATGTAATTATTATTTGCACGTGCTTTTGCAGACAGTATTTATCAGCAGCAATCCATAAGAACATGTATCTGTTGCACCAATAAACTAATTTTCTCACTGAATGTGACCCCATTTCGAGGTGTGGTGTACTATCGGTGAATTCAGATCAGTAAGGTTCAAAGTAGTGAACGCGTCCGGACTGATAATTGCAGCTGGTTGGACTGGGCAGTGTGGTGTACTATTGGTGAATCCAGATCAGTGAGGTTTGAAATAGCGAACATGGCCAGACTGGTAGTTGCATATTGGAGCCATTCCCTGTTGTTCCTCTAATAAAGCAAGGGATTTGGTTTTGCCCCCTTTTTAATGCAACACACTGTTCTGCAATACCTAAACTGTCAGTGTGTTATCAACACTGTTCTCATCACAAATCCAAAAGATATCATAAAAGCTACTACATAAACATTTAACTCCGCCCCAGTAGACTAAATGGGGTAAGGAGCAATGGCATTTATTAATTAGTAGGTTACAGCTTTCATAACTCCAACAGCAAGTGTGGTTTTACTAAACTTGTTAGTTTCCCTGAGACATCTATAGGCTTCTATTTCTCACTGTGTAGGTTCCAATTTATTGCTCCCAGTTGTTGATATCATGCCACTATGAATGAAATCTAATTTGACGTTAAACCTTCCAAGATGGAAATTAATATTTGTTCCACACCAGAATGAAAAGAGGGCAAAAAAGTATTTCAAAATCAACACTGGAAAAGATAAACTTGCCCCCCAAATTTCTGTTTCAGCCTCGAACAGATATGTTTTCATCCTGACACTAATTCTGGAAAGAAAAATTTCAGCCATCTCATCAGCTTGTTTTTCTCCAATATCATACCAAACCCAGGAAAACAGACTCCTGAATCCACACCCCAGGCTAGTAAATTTTACTTGCTTTTGGGTGGGGTGACATTAGAGGGGTAATATTGATAATAAAAAAGCTTTTCCACAACAAATGATGTATTTTTTAAGAAATCGTTATTTTACTAAAATTGTATTTATTTCATTTACACTACAAATTCTCTTAGAAATATGATTTCTGTAAGCTTGCTCCATTTATTTGTTTATGTTTATGTTTTACTTTCCTTTATAAAACCAGTAACTCTTGATGTGAACTTTCTGGGTTTTGCCTTGTGGTAGAGTGATAAAGGATTTCAGTAAATGTTGAAACTGTGTAATTTTGTAATAGGTTTTATTTCTGATCTGTATTGACATCCAGACACTAAGGTAGCCAGTGCTATTTATCCCCAGACAGCTGTCCCTGATTTTTGCATGCCCTAGACATCACCAGAGCCCTGACTTGAAGACAGAACCCTCTGCTCTGCATCCAACAGCAGCAAGTCCGTCAAAAAGGTCAACTTACTCTAAATTGTACTATATTTGTTTCAGGTGACAGTTATGTTACCATCGGTTACAGGTTTGGGGTTTTTTGGGTTGTTTTTTTCATTCATTATTGTGGTCTGTTAAATAGAATCATAGAATAGTTAGGGTCGAAAAGGACCTTAAGATCAACTAGTTCCAAACCCCCTGCCATGGGCAGGGACACTTTCCAATAAACCATATCACCCAAGGCTATGTCCAACCTGGCCTTGAACACCACCAGCTATGGAGCATTCACAGCTTCCTTTGGCCACCCATTCCAGTGCCTCACCACCCTTACAGTAAAGAATTTCTTCCTCATATCCAATCTAAACTTCTTCTGCTTAAGTTTGAACCTGTTACTCCTTGTCCTCTCACTACAGTTCCTAATGAAGAGTTCCTCCCCAGCATCCCTTCAGATATTGGAAGGCTGCTACGAGGTTTCTATGCAGCCTTCTCTTCTCCAGGCTGAACAGTCCCAAATTTCTCATCCTGTCTTCATACAATACAATACTTTGCTTTTGTATAGTAAAGGACACAAAGTTTATTTCAGCTGATCTTTTTTCCTTTCTTGTTATCTGAATTCTTCTGAATTTAACTGCTTTGAAGCTCGCTATTTCCATTTTGCATGGGATTTTTTACTCTCTTTTCACTATATGGAATAATTTTGACTCTGCAGCATCCTTCTAGACTGTATATCCTGGCTGGTTTGATGTGTTAATGCTAGTGTGCTGCCCTGACTATGGTATGACAAGAGTATGTCTGATTTCAGGAAAGTTGAAAGCATATGTTTCAAAGGCCCTCAATTTAAATGTCTTCTGTCTATAGCAGATTCAAAGCCTTCTGCATTTCTTTTATAAGATATTTTACAATAAAAAAACCCATAAAGTCAGAGGCCTCAAAACTGAATACAGTACTCCAGGTAGGATCTCATGAGAGTGGAGAATCACCTCCCTTGACCTGCTCATTGCACTTCTTTTGATACAGCCCAGAATACAGTTGGCTTTCTGGGCTGTGAGCACACACTGTAAGGTCACGTTGAGCTAAATGTCTGTGAACATCTCCATGTCTTTCTCCTCACAGCTGCTTCCAATCCAGTCCCCTCCCAGCCTATAATTGTGCTTCAGATTGACATAACCCAGGTGCAGGACCTTGCACTTGGCCTTGTTGAACTTGACAAGGTTTTCATGGGCCGATCTTTCAGCCAAGATCCCTCTGCATGGCATACCTTCCCTCAAGTGTGTTAACTGCACCACACAGCTCTGTGATGTCAGCAAACCTTCTGAAGATGCAT
This sequence comes from Psilopsiagon aymara, assembly GCA_024733675.1. NCBI lineage: Eukaryota > Metazoa > Chordata > Aves > Psittaciformes > Psittacidae > Psilopsiagon > Psilopsiagon aymara. The sequence goes on from JANRGW010151879.1 coordinate 7,214, forward strand.
TCAATCCCATTGTTTATGTTGTTGAGAAAGACAGAGTCCAGAGAAGGGCCACAGAAATTGTCAGAGTGACGAAGCCCCTCCCTTACAAGGAAAGGCTGAGAGATTTGGGGCTGTTCAGCCTGGAGAAGAGAAGATTCTGAGGAGAATTTATTGCAGCCTTTCAGTACTTAAAAAGGGCCTATGGAAAGATGTTGAAAGACATCTTAGCAGGGTCTGTTGTGGCAGGACAAGGGGTGATTGTTTTAAAGTAAAAGAAGATTCAGGCCGGTTGTGAGGAAAGAATTCTTTACATTGAGAGTGGTAAAAAATTAATACAGGCTGCTCAGAAAAGTGGTGGATGTGCCATCCCTGGAGACATGCAAGGCCAGGCTGAATGCAGTTCTGGGCATCCTGATCTAGCTGAATGTCCCTCCTCATTACAAGGGGACTGGACTAGGTGACTTTTGAAGGTCCTTTCCAGCCCAAACTATTCTATGATTCTATGATTTTCAATTCTACGTTGAACAGCACTGGTCCCAATACCAAGCCCTGTGGAAGACCATTTGTCACTGTCTCTACCTGGACATCAGGCCGCTGATCAAAACTCTTTAATGTGACCACCCAGTCAAGTCCTTACCCTCTGAATGGTTCAGCTGTCACATCCATGCAGCGCCAATTCAGAGACAAGGATGTCATACAGGCCAGTGCCAAATGCTTTTCACAAATCCATGTAGATGATGTCAGTCACTTTTTCCTCATCCACCAGTGCTGGATCCCCATTGTAGAAGGCCACCACAACTTGCTTTTGGTGAAGTCTTATTGGCTGCCATCAATCATCGGCTTATTGTTCATGTGCCTTAGTATAATTTCCAGGAGCATCTGCTCCATGATCTCTCTGGGTATCAAGGTGTGATTGAATCACAGAATCATAGAATCATAGAATAGTTTGGGTTGGAAAGGACCTGAAGATCATCTAGTTCCAGCCCCCCTGCCATGGGGAGGGACACCTGACCAGACTGTAGTTCCACAGGTCTTGCACCAAGGTGAGAATGACCGGCCTGTAGTTCTCTGGGTCTTCTTTTTTCGTGTTTTAAACACAGAGGTTTTTATTTCTCCTTTTTTGATTGGTAGGTACTTCACTGGATTGCCACAGCTTCTAAATGTGTAATGGCTTGGCTACCTGAACTGCCAGCTCCCACAGGACTCACAGGTGCATGTCATCAGGTCCCATGGACTTTAGCACCTTCAAGTTCTGTGGATAGTCTCAGATCTGAACTTCTCCTATGCTGGCTTGTTCTTCATTTTCCTAGTCATGGCCTTTGCCTTCTGCAGCTTGTGTGATGTGGCTATAGGATTTGCCAGTGAAGATCAAGGCAAAAGGTTGCACATTAACTGTATTATTTTTGTGCTTCAATTCCTACATAAGTTCTTCATTTAAATGAGTGCTGAGTTCATTTAAGTCCCAGTTGTGGAATGCTAGAAAATTCAAAAATCTATGCTGTCCCATTTTTAATTGAGACATAATGCTGCATTTGCAAAGCAATTCTACATATTCATTAACAAGATAAAATTATATAGTGCGTTTTTTTATCAGATTTTTTTAATCCACACTTTGAAAAATTTAAGAAATATATCTACTGGAGGTCAAGGTTCACACTCCAATAAGATTCATGTATGTATTAAATCTATGTTTCTTGACTACAGCAATTATAAAAATAGTAATTTCAATTGCAGGAGAAAAAATCCCACCAAACCACTTCTGATAATCTCTTTTTCTAATCCCATCTCTAACTCATGAAAGGATGCAATCTTTTTTATGAGAGGACAAATTCATAAATGTAGCTTTTACCAAAAATTTCTAAACTGCAAAGTATTTTTGAGAAATATTCATTGCTGTGAATAGAACAGAGCTGAGCATATTAACCCTTTCACATAAATTTTCCAATTGTATTTAACTAATAGGATAAATTTCAGAGCTCAAATGAGTCACTATTCAAAGCAAATAGTTTAAGTCTGGTCTTTATAACAAGTAGACTATTTCTTTTTCTCTTAGGAATTTGCTTGCTATGAAGTTTAGGTGTAGTAATTTTGTTATTCTGGTTCTTGATATGGTTGTGGTTTGTTACAGTAAAATAAACCAACTCTGGCAGGAAAATAGGATAGAAAAGTATTAAGTCTGTGAAGCTGTACAGGAGATTAACAGCCATGAAAAACATTCTGAACATAGATCTCTTGAAATGACAAAAGTCAGTGGTAATAAACTGTGTTGCTAGGAGACCAGAGCCAAAGAAAATATCTCTCCATTTGAAATATGAATGCTGATTAAAAACCATTCTCAACAGATAATGAATAAAGGTGTCAGAGGTATCTGTTGTGCCAAAGATCAGATAGAACATTCAATTTGTAAGCCAGAGCAATATAACCAAATCTTTAACAGCAGGCAATTTGACATAAGAATTTCAGGATGAGGATGGAAGCTAATAAAACTTTAGACCCTGCTTAGCTCAGGAGTTGTAGCACTTGATATTGCAGTGCAGGAGTTCCTTATCTGTATATTGTTGTTATATCTCTAAATTACATTTAAAGTATTGTGAAGGAATAAGTATGAGGCCTGCTAGTTATGTAGTTTAAAGAACAAGACCAGTTCTAAAGAACAGAAATGACCCCAGACTGTAAAAATATTGCTATGACAGTTAAAAATAGATACAACCAATTTTACTTTTTTAAATGTTGATACATTCAGAAAACTATATATAATTATATCCTTAATTTTTTTCTCATTGGATCTCCATTTCACCTTTTTTTTCTTTGGTATGATTTCAAAATTAGGAAAGATGAAATTAAATTTCTTCGGGAGGAAATTTTCTCTCTAAATGAATGTATATATCACCTTTTTTTTCCCCTACTATGGAGAAAAGTAATTAATAGAGGAATATAAAGGTGTGAAATTTCATTAAAAATTGCCCCAATACAAACATTTACATTTCCATACAGAAATCCTTCACATATAAAATACTACTTTAAAAGTTCTTTAAAGCTTTAATAGAGTTTGCAAACTTGCATATTCATAGAATCATAAAATCATAGAATAGTTAGGGTCATCTAGTTCCAACCCCTCTGCCATGGGCAGGAACTCCTCACACAAAACCATGTCACCCAAGGCTCTGTCCAGCTGTTAGGTAAGGTGCATTCACAACTTCTTTGAGCAAAGCATTCCGGTGCCTCACCATCCTCATAGTGAAGAACTTCTTATATCTAACCTAGACTTCCCCTGTTTAAGTTTGAACCTCTAATTTCTTGTCCTATCACTACAGTCCCTAATGAAGAAGCACTCACCATCATCCTTATAGGCCCCCTTGCAGATACTGGAAAGCTGCTATGAGGTCTAAACACAGTCTTCTCTTCTCCAGGCTGAACAGCCCCAATTCTCTCAGTCTATCTTCATATGGGAGGTGCTCCAGTCCCATGATCATCCTTCTGGCCTCCTCTGGATTTGTTCCAACAGTTCCATGTCCTTTTTATGTTGAGGACACCAGAACTGCACACAATACTCCA
>JANRGW010151880.1:0-98753 GCA_024733675.1 Psilopsiagon aymara
GGCTTAGTGATGTTTGGTCTGTCCAAGGACTTTCTGAGCCTCATGCTCTGCCAGGGAGGAGGGGGAGCCGGGAGGAAACAGAGACACCTGACCCAAACTGACCAAAGAGGTATTCCATACCACAGCAGGTTATGCCCAGGATGCAGAAGCAGAGAGCAGAGACCCGGAAGGGTGGTGGGGGTGCACTGGCTTGGTCGGGCTGAGTATACGTGGTGAGCTGTTATATTCTCTTCCTTTGTATTTCTCTTATTATTATTACTAGTAGTAGCAATAGTGGTTTGTGTTATACCTTAGTTATTAAAATGTTCTATCTCAACCTGTGGGAGTTGCATTCTTTCGATTCTCCATGTAGCAAACTGCGTGTCTGATTTACAGCCTAAACCACGACACGCTGGAGGGAAGGAATGCCACCCACAGCAACCCTGACATGCTTGTGAGGTGGGCTGATGCCAACCTGATGAAGTTTAACCATGACAAGTCCTACACCTGGGTCAGAGCAAACCCAGGTACATCTACAGGTTGGGCAGAGAAGAGATTGAGGGCAGCCCTGAGGAGAAGGACTTGGGTGTGGTGGTTAATGGAAAAATGAACATGAACCATCTTCAGTGTACGCTTGCAGCCCAGAAAGCCAAACGTATCCTGGGCTGCATCAAAAGAAGCGTGACCAGCAGGTCGAAGGAGGTGATCCTGCCCCTCTACTCTGTTCTCATGAGACCTCATTTGGAGTATTGTGTGCAGTTCTGATGTCCTCAACTTAAAAAGGACATGGAACTGTTGGAACAAGTCCAGAGGAGGATCATGAGGAGAATCATGGGACTGGAGCACCTCCTCTATGAAGACAGGCTGAGAAAGTTCGGGCTGCTCAGCCTGGAGAAGAGAAGGCTGCGTGGAGACCTCATAGCAGCCTTCCAGTATCTGAAGGGGGCCTATAGGGATGCTGGGGAGGGACTCTTCTTTAGGGACTGTAGTGACAGAACAAGGGGTAATGGGTTCAAATTTTAAAAAATGTGGGAAGTTTAGATTGGATATGAGGAAGAAATTCTTTACTGTGAGGGTGGTGAGGCACTGGAATGGGTTTCCTAGGGAAGTTATGAATGCTCCATTCCTGGTGGTTTTCAAGGCCAGGTTGGACATAGCCTTTGGTGACATGGTTTAGTGGGAATTGTCCCTGCCCATGGCAGGGGGGTTGGAACTAGATGATCTTGAGATCCTTTCCAACCCTAACTATTCTATGATTCTATGATACCAGCACACGAATGTATTTAACACATTAACAACTTTATATTTTAGCATTCATATTTGAATGCCATCAGCATTTATTTAACTTTTCTTGATTACTTCTTGACAGTTGAAAGACTTTGTCTGAAACTGCTACCAGTTTTATTTCCTTGGGGACTTAAGTGATGTCAGAGAAAGAACGTAGGCTCTCCAAATGGAGTCTGATATGTGAGATTCAATGAGTCTTCCCCAGAGTTTCATAAGCTGTATGAATGTATTCTACACATTACCAATGATGAAGAGCTGCTTGATTCAGGGAGAGTCTTGGCAGGGCAAACACATAAAATTTGTAAGAACAAGGTTTGTTTTTTTTTTTTTTTCCTGACAATGTTATTTTCTTATCTGATGGGAGCTCATTTCCAAATAGCTGCAAAAATTTGGATATGATCCAAACTGGATTCTAGCTTTGGTGGGATCTAAATGCATACCTAGACACTGCAGCTCTTGCTTATCACTAAAATTGCTGCATATTCATTGGATATGTCTGTGCGTCTAGGAGAGAGTTTCTTACTTCTGAAAATAAGGCCACTGATATTTGGCAAACAAATTTGAGAACCTGGGCCAATTGTATCATTACCAATCATTATCTAACGCATTCAGTGAGGAGAATAAGTAATGCACTGGGAAAATTTAAGATTTCTGGTTTCTTGCACTTTTTATAGTCAATTTTGTTATCCCACGTCCTAAGCTAATGTTGAGAATCAGAGCTGGACATAGCCCACATACATTTGTGTATGAGAATAGGCAACAATTGCGGAGAAGATTGATTTATTTAGAAAACTTCGGTGTCCAAAGGAACAGAATTAAATAAACAAATAAAACCTCCTAAGACAAGAGAAATTCTGGTGTAGGGGAAGAGAGGGAGGGAGGAGAAGGAAAGAAATAAGTATTTCTTGGCCAATATTCCCATGATGTCACTTTTTTTTCCATGAAGTGTGCCTAGCCGCTTCTCTATTCCCCGTTTATTTAAATCGACGCAGCATAATCATAGAATTATAGAATAGTTAGGGTTGGAAAGGACCTTAAGATCATCTAGTTCCAACCCCCCTGCCATGGGCATGGACACCTCCCACTAAACCATGCCACTTAAGGATCTGTGATGTTGTGGCTTGCTAGAAATGTCAATGTACCTGTCTTTTTCCAATGTAAAATATTATAGTGGTGACTCTTTTCACTTAACATCTTAATTCAACAGTAAAGCATTATTCGGGGAAATTCCTCCTGCCCTTTAAAATTGAGTGGTATTGCTAAATGAGCGATCTATACTTTTAATGGATATATAACTTGTTTTCACTGGATTGATAAAAAGAAATAATTCAGATCCAAGAAGCGTGTAAAGTGCACCAAAGATGCTAAGTTAAGGAAAATTAAAAAAAATGCTGCAGAAATTTCTAAATGAGAAAAATGCTGCAGTACTTCCAAACATATTCCTATATTAAAATGTCTTGCAATTCAAAATGTTTGTCACTTTCTGGCCTTCTGTTATATTATGCAGTGTTTCAAAGTGATATTTTGTGTGTGTGACTTCCTTCATTTAAGAATGAATGATGAAAAAATGAAAAAAGGCAAACCAAACCTTTCTCCTGACATTTTTGTGATTGCGATTTTCCCATTTTCTTTTCCAATATGGCACACTCAAATGAATAAGCAAAGCTTTTCAGACACCGTCACTGCCTGCATAGTCAAGCTAAAACCTGTTAATGCTGGTTGTATACATACTTTTTAACATACTGAGTTATATAGAGAATTGCAACAACCACTCATACAGAAGGCAATATATTTTTTCCTTAGTAGCATGAAAAACTAAGTTTTAATGTTTAACAAAAGCAGGTCCATTACAGGAAAAATATTTGATCTCCAGAGATATAAATAACTGGAAAATTAGATAAGGCTGTGTGTTGCCCTTTTCTTTAAAAATTTGTCCTACCTGAGTTCACTGACCACACACACTCAGATTGACACTTGGCAGTATAATTTATCCTTTCCACGTGTTTAATTTATGAACTGGGCGTTGAATGGACTTACTCTGAAAAGCCAAAATCTGACGATTAAAGTAAGTTGCAGCTCATCACAGGCTGTGGATTCAGATCTATCATAAACTGGAAAACTTATTTTTAAAATTTTTTTATGTTTTCCCTTTCTCAGATTGAGTAAAGACTAGTTACTTTCAGTGTCAGAATAGTTCACAATTTGTCACAATGACAAGGGTACACAAAAGTGAGAAAAAGCTTATTTTTCCAGGCAGAGCTCAGAAGGCTTCCAGCTTTTGACAGATGTTCCAATGATTTACCAAAACAGGCTATTAGGACCCCCTGCCTGACCTACACAGGTGTTCAGTTACAGATCAAAAAGGGACTACCTGTGCATTAGCCAGAATGACCACCTTATATGACAGAAAAAGAGCTTACCACTCAGACTGAAACAGAAGCATTAGGAAAGAATGTGGTTTTACAACCCTGTTCTACTGTTCAATTTTTATTTTTTTTTTTTTTTTTTTTTTTTTTTTTTTTTTTTTTTTTTTTTTTTTTTTTTTTTTTCTGGGGGAAGTTAAATCTAACCACTATTTCCGACAGTGACTTTGGGACATAATCTGCCTTTGGAAATCATCTGACAGGATCTTTGGGCTGGAACTATTCTGGCTTAGCAGCCCACTTTCTTAAATTTTCTTGTCAAAATTGTGACTTTATTGGCTCACTTTCTGGTAAGTGTTGTTCCTATTCATTTAAATGATTTTCTTTGCAGCATTTCCTTTAGGGGCTACAGCCTGCATTGAGAGTATGGAAACTATTTCCCCAGACAGAGCCAATGAATGTTCTGAGGCTTAATAATATACATATCCTCTTGCAATTCACAGCAGATTCCAGTAAACACTGGCCTTCATCTGAATGCTTGAGTTCACCACTTTCCAGTGCTCTTGGCAAGAATGACTTGGGTGTGAGAAGAATGTATCCATATCTTGTCATTTATCTATACAGGAGAAATCTGTGCTGATTTTCTGAATCTTACGTGACCACTGACCACAACAGGCATTCTTGTATTTAACTCTGCAAGACAGCTATACAGTTTAAACACTTATTTTTTCATCTCCCTTTTTTTTTTTGTTCAGAAGCAGGATCCAAAGCCTTCTTTAGCCTCTGGTTCCTAATCACTCCACACTGGTGCTTAGTCCTCTTCAACTGCCAAGTCTCCATCCTAGAGCTTCTGCTTCAAATAAACCCAATATGGTTGGGTTGTGGCCCTGAAGATGGTCCAAGTAAGTTGCTGCTGATACCCATTTGAAGTGTGTAATGCTGCTGCTCATAGCCTCCTCAAAATTTTATGTTTCTCATGCTCAGCTTCAGCTGCTGTCCCTCACCTATACATTTCTGGTTGCCTTTCTCCCTTTCTTAAATTTCTTCACACAAGTCTATTGGAGAATGTCTATGAATTGCCACATATAGACTGTGGTCACTTGCAGCACAGGTTTATCTCCTGTCTCTTTTTCCTAAGCTCTGAATACCATCAATAAATACGAATAAAACTTTGCATTGACCTGGCATTCTCACCTTTCACTTTCACCTTTAATATGGTGGGAGAAACATCTGGAATCCTGTGCCACTATCCACATTTGTCCTTCTGGGTTATCAGAAGCCCAATACCCTTTCCTCAACTAAATCATGTCCTTAACTGATGAGAAGGCTATATTCTCACTCTCATTTTCTTTTATTTTCTGCATAGGGACATTTTCTGGCAGGTCTTTATTCTGAAGGCAAATCTTCTGTCCCAATCCCAGACATAGTTTTTTGACTTCACTAACAGAAATTCACTTAGTTTAGGAGTTTGTGCTTTACCAGCATTTTTTCCACCTAAGTTATTCCCTGAAGATTTTTCTACAATATTTATATATCTTTTATCATTCATAAGAAAATAGAAAGTGAGAATATGACACTTCGAAGCTTTTAAAATCTCAGAGAATTTTCCTTGAAACATACTAATGGCATTAGAAGGACTGATAAAGTATATGTATAAAATTGTTTACCTTTAGATTCAAATTTTGGATTGGTCAGGTGGCCAACTTACCTTTCATAAATCACCCTCTGTTGGTTAATAACAGAGATATAGATTGACTTTATCAAAATATAAGATTTAGTTATCAAGGTAGTACATGGGTGGAACTGCTAAAACAAATTTACTATACCTTATAAAGTATGCTATGCCATTCTACACAAATCCCTCTCTGTTGAGAACCTGAGACTGTTTTGCTGCTGAAAAAAGTGAAAAATGCCTGCTTTTAGACAACTGCCCTTGACCTGTGCCTAAATTCTTCACTGTGACAGACTGTAGTTTCAATGAACTCGACAGACTCCTTATCTTAGATGTATTTCGCATTTGGCAAAGAGCCAGACAAGTATTCTCCCTACCTGTAACCTTCCACACATCTTTGCAACTACTCTCTCTGTTTTACTCTTATACCCAGTAACTTCGAATGTAAGTGATTTTAAAGTATATGGTGCATGTCTGGTGGTTCAAAGGTTAAGCATGCTATATACTAGTAAAACAACTGAATGGTAATCACTTGACTCTGTATAAATGCATGGCCCACTCCTTTGTTTCAGAGATGAAAGTAAAAGTATTAGATGAAAGTTTTGCATAAGAAGAGTTGGTTTTGTTATGCCATGTTAATTTTCATATTGTGTTGCCATTTCTGTCATGTCTCCTCTTGTTATCCTAAAATGAAATATTAGAGAATACTTGAGAAATACAAAGAAATATCTCACAATACAGTTGCACGAAAATTAATGCCTCTTCCTATTCAATTTAGATATAATCCAGTTGCTTTTAACTGTATTATCATGAGTGTAGTGCTAGCTCTTTATTTGTCTTCCTGCTCTGGGCTTCAGTGGAATAAGTTCCTGTACTTAATGGCTTTTCAGGTTTGTGATATTTGTTCAGCATGTTTGCTAAGCAATGAGCACTTAGCATTTGTCATCTGGCATCTTTCATTTTCTTTCCCCAGAGCACTTTAAAAAGGCTACATTTTGTTGGGGAAAAAAAAAAAGTATCTTGGCATATTGTGTGCACTTCCAGAGATAACATGCATTTAGCCACATGTGTGTGTGGGATGTTCTTGTAAATTTAGCTTGTTGCAACAAAAGAACAGATATTCTTTCTTGCCTTCAGCCACTGTAATGAATAGCAATATAATTTAATTAAATCAGAATAAAAGGCAAAAGAATCAACATTGCCACTCATGTTGTCCATTTGCCTTTACAGTGATGTATAAAATTTGTTTTCAAGTAATTCCTGGTACCTGCAAACTAAAAATAAATGAAGTCAGTTCTGGAGGAACATCTGTTTCTGTGCATAAAATAACCTTGCTGATTAACCATAGTTAATGGTCCAAAGTGCGAGCTTCCATGAGATATTTCATTTAGCCTGGCACACCTGGCTCTTAGCAACACTGCTCATTAATTTTATCATGCGGACTGTGACACTTTAGAGGACTATGGACACAGTAAAGTTTACAGTATAGAAAGATGTTGGAGGAAGAGGGAGCAGTTAAATGAACGTATTTATGAGCATCTTATGGAAGAAACAGATAAACAGACAAATGCACCTTTTCAGGTCCATTAGGGAGTGTACTTCTGCTACAGCCAGTGTTTTGTAGCTGAGTCCCTTTGTATAAATATGAGAAAAATTATTTTTTGCTTTTTGTTTACACTGATTAAAACTTGGAATTTCCCTTTATGCATTTCAGAACGCTATGCTCCTTGTTCGTACTTGGAATGGGATAATGAGGTCACTGAGGAAAGATTTTATAATTCAATTCTCTATCAGCTTCAGGGTGGGAGGTACAATTCCCTTTACAAGTCCCTGTTTTCTGGGTCCAGATGTTCTCTGTTCTTTAACCATGCACAAAGCACAGGGTCGAAGTCTTAATCCTGATCACTTTTAGCACCACCATGGGTTTTGGCTTCAAGATCAGATTCCCTGATGAAGAAAGTGTGATTCTGATTTTGTTTCTAACTCATTGCACTAGTGTCTTAAGCCTATCAACAAAAATGCTCAGTGTATCTTTATGAATTTAGACAGTTCCTTGCAGAAGAATGCACCACAACATTGTATAGAGGACCTTCTATTTTATAAAGTAATTCACAATTTGGAAGTTAAAGTCAGGTTGTGTTTTGCTGATCATGGGCCTAATGACCTACCGAAACTGCTCCTGCCCAATGTTGCTTTCTAGCCTTTCGAGATACTTTCTTTTACCTCTCCGACTCTCTCACTCTATGAGCCTTGCTCTTGTGGCTCAGATATTTGAAATGGATTGAAAGGAAAAAAGCCTGATCCCAATCTGCTATATGTGTTTCATCAGCCTCTAGACTGCACCCTTATGACATAAGAAAGATTAAAAATTATTTCCCTAATTCACAAAAGGTTGAAAATAAATATGTTAATGTCTGATCTGATGAACTTTGGTCAATCCTTATGGTTTAATGTTTGTACTGCTTCTACCTCCAATATGTGCTCTGTTTTGGACAAATTATGCTATATAGTTTGAAATTTTTAGGGAATTCATAGGGATTAATTGTAGGTGACTTTTCTCTCAATAATTTTTCTCACTTCTGCCTGAAGAAAAACATAGACCAGGAATTCCCATGTTTCCCATATTTCCAATTTCCAAATCCTGTTTTGAGCTCTGTTTCAGTCTTCTGAAGACAAGGTTAGAGTTTTGGCCTGTTGGTGAAGCTTTTTGCATTTATTAGAGTAATACTACTTGGAAAAAAACATATAAGACAAATGATTTTACAAAAGGGAGCTAAAACTGTAAAGTGAATTTGGTTCTGAACTGCTTTTCACCTCTTTCTGAAAGCTGTTCTGTGGTCAAACAACATTTTATCTGCACATTTCATAACCAGTCTGTCTGTACTTTTCACCACTTTTTTACATTTTGATCTGATAACTGCAGGAGCAGTCTAGTTTTCTGGGGTTACTGTGTCCCAATAGCACTTTGGCAGTGTGAATCAGCAACCTTTTCTTAACTTATCAGGCATTTATTTTTGTTAAACCCAGCTGAAATAAGTACTAGTGAAAAGATGGTCTGTTGGTGGTGCAAGTTTAGAGCAAAAAGAAAGAAAGTTGTTCTTAAAGCAGGTGGCTTAAGTTCGGTCCTGGTGCTGCTCACTGGTATATGGGTGCAGAGAAGGCCAGCTGCACAACTAATGGAGGCCAAGTCTGGGATCCAAAATCCCAGAGAAATTTGGGTTAAAAGTAGTGAGATTTTAAAGCAGTTATAGTAAAATCCTGACTCCACAGAAGCAGGGACTTTCCTGCACTTTACGAACTGCTAACCAATATCTGGCTGAACTCTGGATCTTCACCTATGCCTTTCTTCTCAAGCATGTGCTTAGAGTAACTCTTACTAACAAATTGTAATATATGAAAATATTACTGTATGTATAACTGGATGAGCTGGAGATCTCACTATAATAAGAAAATAAATATTTCAAATATCTTTTCTGGCAATTCAGCTAATTTGGAAATTAACAGATATAATCATCACCTTTTGAAAGTGTTGCTTTACAAAGGGTATGTTAGATATTGGAAGTACAGTACTTGATGCAAACATAAGCAATAGAAAACAGAAAGATACTTATTTGACTTTAGTTTTACAGGCTGAAATTATTTCTATCACACAATATCCCATAAACTGCAAACCACCTCAAGTAGCTTGAGTGTGTACAAACACCATCCTAGTTTTTATGGATATACAAAAACTTTGCGGCTCTAACTATAAAATCTTATTCTATATTAATTAATTTTATTTGGTTTAAGCTATTAAAATCCCACACATACATGTTTTATGAACTCATATAAAAAATCTTGGTTTGTTTGCAATTATTCACGCAAGTCAAACTGCTGGACAGTTAATTTTTCTGTGTTGCTGACAATGTTCTGCTTTGACTGAGAAAAGTGGAATCCTCCCAGTTCTCAATTTTTGGTAAAGTATTACCACAAGACCATTTCCTTTGAAATGCACAAAGGTAGAACAAAATCTTGCCCACATAGAACCTGCTGAAGCACTCAGAATAGTCAGTATTTGGTTTATGGTCTGCAGCATGCAAACTGAATAGGATAATCTGGTTTGTGTATTCCCTCATCCCTAAGCATCACAATACATAGTATCTGTTGAAAGTATTAAATCATGAGAAAGTCTGAAACACCATTTGCAGTGAAACTCTGCTACTGCTGATATGAAGTGAACTCTAGGAACTTTATATTCTTTGCAGTGGTATTTTAGCCACCTTGGGCGCACTCCATGTTTGCTAGTTTGCCCAAAATTGAATTTCTTGTAATCATGCTTTTAGTACTCCATAGTGCCTACCAGCTATTTAGCTGTTTGTGATGACTTTAGCTACACAATCTCTACACATAATGAAATACAGATTTAACATCTGGGAATCTCTGTATGTGATACAATTAGACCAATATGAATGCTCAAGGCATATGAGGATAGGGTCACTGAAACATTAACAATGTTTTCTTTAAAAATTTGTAAATTCTGTTAACGTACCTTTTATCCCAAATCATGGCATTTAAAATTATAAACCTTAAGATTACAATAAGAACATGAAAGAACGAAGGTAAAATCTAAATTTTTGGTTTTCTTGTCTATATGCTCATTATCATTATGTGGACCCATGCAATATTTCTTTAGTGTGTAAGAACTGTGAAAAAAGTCAGTAACATTTCTGTTACCCACAGTCTGGGGATTTTCTCATTTTTATTTACTTCTCATCATCTAAAAGCATAGTCTCAAATATTTATTTGATTTTGACAATGCTCAGTGTATGCCACTTTTTAAACTGGAGCTGAATGGTTTAAAAAGTACCACTTCTCCATGCTGGCAAGACACACATTCAGATTCCACAGCTGAAGTGAAGTCATTTCTTTTGAACTCTTCCAATGAAGAGGGAAAGTCTAAATTTTTGTGGAAACTGATGTGATTTTCATATTCGTCAGGTGACACAATATTCAAGAGTTTAATTTGTTACCTACCTATTTTCAAATGAGAAGTTAAAAAAGAGCAGTGTGTAGGTTTAATGGTAAAAATATTTCACTCCATTTTTCTATATGCGCCATAAAAAATGTTCTCCATGTCAAAACTCTTCAGCCTGGAGTTGAAAAAAATATTTCATCACTGAGCCACTGCAATTGTTGATACCTTTTCAAACAGCATAATACAGAATGATTGCATACACTATTTATCAAAGAACTTTTATATGTGTTCTGCTTTTTAAAAAAAGCAATAAAGTGTCACTTTTCAGGGCCCTTTCAATATATCCCTGAAGTTTACTTGTTGAAATCAGGGAATCATCCTTCCACCTCTGTTGTAACATTTATTGCTTGAGTTTGGATTTTCTGCAGGAATTTTTTAGGACTCCATTTAAAGCACTACATGTTATCTCCAACTCATTGTTAATATTGAGGGTCTGCAAAAAATGCGTCCTGTTCATCTTTGTCTTGTATAAGTTATTAATGCTATACTTGATTTTTTCTCCCCCAGCTTTTCATAATAGCACCTGTGACTTTTCCTACATTCTGATTTTGGTTTTGAATCTTGGAGCTTATGTTTAGGCCCATATATATGTCATATAAATTAAATGGCATTACTACAAATTACAAGGCTTTTTGTTATAAGGGAATGCGATAGAAATATAATTTTTGGGAAGGGGAAGGAAAATAAAATACGCTGCAGCTGAAGCTGTAATAGCACTGGCAAAGTCATTTTTTGCATTCCCTTTCTTTTGTTCAACTCAGAGACATATTCTTTATCCTACCTGAGACCTGGGTCTCAATAACCTCTTTCTGTAATAAGGTACATGTTCGTTTCTCATGATCAGCCACAGGCAAGACAAAAACAACACTCAGGACATAGGGAACATATGGAATTTACCTCCTTCCTCTTTGCTATAGGTACTTCCATGGGAAGAATTGCCTTTCAGTGTCTGTGGATGTTGCATCTGTCCGGTTACCCAACAGTAACTCAAACACCAATCATGGCATGGCCATAAATTCTGCAAAAGACTATAGAAGCCATTGGCAAAAAAACCAATAAATTATTCCTTTGAAAAGTGTGAACAATAGAATTCGATAGATGTTCTGATGGATTGGTTTTCCCTGGAAAATTCTGATTTAGTAATATCAAATCATTTTGCAGGAACACATTAATTTTGATGAAATTCCTGACAGACTCCAATCTGCCAGCCAGGCAAACTGGGCCTCCCTGCTGGTTTATAGTGCTCTAGTGCTCCCCACTCCTATGAGCAGCTGAATCCGTGGTCTGGTGTGATTTCTGTCTCAGACATTCAGCCATCTGGCTCTGTGGCTTGGAATTTTTTAAATATTCCATATCATTCTCCCAAACAAATTATTTTTTAAATTTCTGTTACATGGAAAAGTTCAAATTCATGAATTTTGACCCAGTCTGGGGTAAGCACCTACATTTATATTGGAAAGTAAATTTACTACTAAAAGAGTACATCTGTTCTCACTGAGCCCCAGATTGACGGGGCTTGGCTGCAAATGTCATCAGCTGGCAGATTTTACAAATTCCTCATGTAGCTTTATCAGCAAGATGCATATTTGTCACCTGTATATTGAAATCAAGTCTCCTCAGGAAAAATGTGCATGGAATTTTTCACCTTTCTAAGGAAAAGAATAAGGGATGTTCTTCTCTTTGAATGTTCATGTTATGCACTGTACTGAGACCACTAATGTTATCTTTTTTTTTTTTTTTTTTTTAATATTGAGTTTAATTCTCCAGCTCTGTTTTATTAATTCCACGTGGAGTGAAGAGTGGCATTCAGAAAGTAGCAAAGCTTTTTTTAGAAAATCCCTCTTTGAAAGTCATGAAAAATAGTCATGGTAGATACTACTTCAATTGCTAAATTTGATAGCCAGATACTTAAATCACAATGTCATTGTAGTCTATTCCACTTCAGCTGTACTGTAATAAGCTCTGCCTTTTTTTTTATCTGCAGTTTTTCATGTGTTGCAAGATATAGCAAGCTCCTAATACCTGGAATTTCCATGCTAGCATTTCTGTCCCACTCCCCTCCTCAAACATGTACGTATAGTCAGAGACGTAGCTACAATAAACCCAATGAGGCTCTGAAGTAATATCTCACACATCTACATTTTTAGAAGACACAATTAGAACTGAAGGCTACAGACTAAAGATTAAAACTAGATATTAAAGTAAAAAATAAACAGATAAATCACCGCATCTTCCTAAAGTCGTAGAGAAAAAGAGTTAGTGAAGAAACTGAAGACCGAACTTAAGACAACACTTGCTATATTTTTCAATCCTACTAGAATTAAACTTCAAAGTTTTTTTTTTTGTGGTTTTGATGGGAAGAAGCTTAATATTTGTCTGATGCAGACAAAGATTTTAGCTTTTTGTGAGAACACAAAATGAGCATTTTTACTTTGACATAAAAAAAAAAAAAACCCTCATAAGAATATTCCACAAAACCAGAATTATAGTTTGAATAAAAAAAGTGAGAACATTACTCGGAAAGCAGCAATAAAAAAGTTTTAATATATGCCAAATCCAATTTCCCCCTCCTCAGTTTATTATGAAAATATCAACATGCCAAGCCAGATGTTTTGGATGACTTGATAAACTTCCTGCTATTGTTCTCCATAACTATAAGGCATATGGAAACTCAATCCCCGAACAAGATATTAAGATGCTCTGGCTGGCAGAGATCTAAATATCTCCACCCGTTTGATTCCTGTGGCTGGTTAAAAACTGTAACTGCTCAATTCCTACAATAGTTCCAGTCAGATGCAACCCATCTCATCCCTGCTGCTGGAACCTGAACTCAAATAGCTCTGAAAAATTATGTTAGGTGCCTATCCACATTGTTAGGCATCTGTTACAAAATTCCCGGGTATATAAGGTCTTGTACTGCTTTAGCATTTGTGTAGACACTCTAGAAAGGACATTTGGATGCAACTTAAACAGCATTGGACTTACATATTATATATTGTAATAGAAAACAGCAGTTGTGTCTTTTCCATGAAGTATGAAGGGAATTGATAAGGTTTACTGTTAATTAAATTGATCCCCTATTAGTAACAGAACAACCATTCAAAAAACCATATGGGCACTACTGCCACTATACAGTCACCTGTGTCAGATACGGTAAGAACAATAGTTATTTTACTAAACAGAGAAAAGCAAAAAACTAAAAGTGATGACATGTCTGGTCTGATTCCTCTGTCTTTGATACATACAGTTTTTGTCATACAATGCTGCTGACTGAACAATTTTCGTTGTGCAGTAAAGTAGAAGTGTGAGCTCAGTTAACCCATCATCTTTCCTTGTGGATTCTCCCCTTTGGAGCAGTTACAAACAAATTCTTACATACCTGCCATACTCTTTATATTATTCATAAGGGAATGGAAAAATAGAAAGCAAAAACTGCAACAAATCATCAAGTCTAGGAAAAGAAAGGTAAGGGAAAATTTTGTTATTTTTTAATAGCCTTGAGTCAATTCTTTTCTTTGATCATTGAAACACTTTCTACATCATTGGTGGAGGAGGTTTCAGGTTTTTGTTTTCAAAATGACTTTAAACTTAATATGCTGGAAAAATATCATCATGCGTCAATTTAAGCATGACTGAATGGTTTAAGATTCTGGACCTGTGTGCTGTTTGGGGGACATTAGAGCTTACCTTGCTAGAGCTTGCTAAAAACTGGGATGATGTCAATTCTGGAAATAATTACAAACCTGACAAAACAAGTTAGTTGTCTCTGAAATTATTCCAAAATAAAATATCCAGAATTCTATTTAAAAAGTCCTTTTACTGTATAAAATAGAAAGAAGCTTCTTTATCATAAATAGCAAGTGCGTGTAGATAGTTTTCTGATCTCATTCAGAGTTGTCATTAAATTTGTTGTTCTTTTTACCTTTTTTCTTTGTTCATACATTGTTGTTTGTACATCTATAGGGAGGGTTGGAGGTGCTTATACGTTTCTTGCTATTTCCTTCAAACCTGTGAAGCTTATTTCCTTGAGGGCTCAATCCTTTCAGTCTTATTATTTGATACTGAGTTTTGTGCCATTTGTGCCAAATAAATTTGGCTAAGTTTCAGACAATTTTTATTGCTTAATTTTATTGATGTGCGTAATGCATTGTGATAAAGATGCAACTTCTTCTATTGATACTAGTTGCTACTCAGGGCTACTAGGATGTTCCAGATGTCCTTGTGGATACACCCAAATGTTGCATATTGGTTTCACCCAGTCCAAGATTCTTTGCTGTCTTTGGAAATTTCTCTCTTCACAGCCCACTGTCTCTAAAGTCAGGTATTAGGGAAGAAAACATTATTTATATGTACTTATGAGGTAAAGTGTTCATTAGCTGTATCTGTCTTGTTGACAGACACCGTATCTGATTGACACAGAACATGCAGAAAGGCAGTGTCACAGAACAGTTGATATTGGGGGAACCTCCTGAGGTGACTCCAACCTCTTTTGTTCAAGCAGAGCCATGCAGAACCAGTTGCCCATGACCACATAAGGATGGCTTTTGAATATCTCTAAATATGTGGTGTGGAAACACCACAACCTCCCTGGATAACCTGTGCCAGTGCTTGGTCACCCTCACAGTAAAAAAATGTGTTTCCTAATGTTTAGACAGAACCTTCTGCATTTCACTTTGTGCCTCTTTTGTCCTTCAAAATAATTCAATGTGGAGGCTCAGCAGTCATCTGGGTTATTTCAAAAGTTTCTTTTTAGCAGATCGTTTTTATGCCCTTTCTAAGAGTAAAACCTGTCAAAGAAGTCAGGAACGGGAATTCTGGGGGGGAAAAATAGCAAGGGTAGCTTTAACTCTCCTAAGTAGAAGACTTCTGTAGTTCTTTGCAAACTGACAATGGTGAAAACCACAAATAGGTTCACTTGTGGAAGGTTGTATCACATGTGCAGTGTGTTTCCTGGTACTTAATCTACTAAGCAAGAGGCCACTGGATGTGTGTTATAATTATATGTGTAGAATGTCAATTCTATGAAGAATGTACAGGATGCACTTCTTACCAGTTCACATCTTTGTATGTCACATGTTCATAGCTTTATCAGTATTTCTCAGAAAATAATCCAAAAATCTTAGGTAGGGGTCATATTTCCTACAAGTGGCAAGCACGCATCCAGAAATGCGATGGCAGCTATGGATCATGAGCTGCTGAGCAGCAGCTCTCAGATCCAGTAAACAAGGATGATGATGCTATACCAAATGTACCTCATCCTTCAGACATCTGAAACTCTAAAAATGGCAAGGACACTCAGATATACTAAAGACAAAAAAATTATTTTTTTTGATGCAATTTGGGTTGTTTTAGAGAATAGCAAATTTCATTGTTATGGGTCATGTTTCATGGACCACCTCAGAGAATGAATCAGTACTACCTACTTTAGACAATCATCCATAATTTCTAACACCAACCAAAATATTCTTTCTAGTAGAGAACAGAGATGGACAAGTTAATTTGTCAGCTTCATGCTACCAGCTTAAAAGCAATGTGTCAGTTAATAAAGTGAGGATGGCATTTTCACAAGAAGTATAGTAGATTTGTACAAATTACTATGCTTTCGTTAAATTTCACATTGCAAATAAAATTTACAAAATGGATTGTGTCAAACAATACAAACCAAAATTGTCAGTCAGCTTTATCATAAGTAAAAAGAATTGCATTTTACTTGTAATATAGTACCTGACATAGTCAAAATAGAAGTAATTTCCTGCTGACAGAATTTGCTGGAATTATTTAGCTTGCATTCTTTTCTCACATGCATCACAGTAATTTTCTTCATTCAGAAAAATATGTCAGCCTTGTAAACTATAGAATAATGCATATGTTTATGCACATATATATATACGTTTGGAGATTTTACCCCTTGTGTGCAATTTTCAGATATGTCTGTAACCTTTAAGGAAGTCCGGTATATCTTTTCATTTTCAAATCACTTCCATTCCTATTCTTCTGCACAGGAGATGCTCAAAGCAATTATTCAAGAAGAGCAAGAGAAAAAGTGTCTTGCTTGCCTGGAGTCATGCTACAGTGCTCTGACCCTGGAATGCACTGAAGCACAATGTGATGTGTCTGAATCCGGAAGGTATAAAAGAAAAAACTCCAACCGAAAATTGCAAGCCAAATGTAATGATAAATCATGATGATAGGAATCCCTCTGATTCATGTCTTCAGACCCACAGAAAGCCCCAGGAAAAGTCATTCAAAGTCCATTTTCTCTCCACAGTTTTGTAGATCCATTTTTGTAGATCCATTTTTGTCCACAAAATTTACATAGAGAGAAACATGAGAAGAATCTTATAACCAAATAAAAGATCAAAAAAGGAACAGTTCACCCTTTAATGTGCTGCAAATGTTAGCAAAAATAGTTTATAATTATGGGCAAGAAGTCCTTTAACGCTACTAGTATATGATAGGTTATCCAAAACATAGGCATTGAACATCAGAACAGGCTGCTGTCATTGAAGCATGCCTTTTGGAAAAGGAAGAGGTAAACATTAGCTCCATCAGTATGTTCAGCAAACATCATAACCATGGTAATCTTGTCTGCCCTTGTAGTCTACTGACAAGGATTTTGAACATAGGTAATGAAAGCTAGGTAGAATTAGACTGCTCCAGAGGTGGAAAATGTTGCTTGGTGAAGGATAGGCTGGTGAGAGACCTGTTACTCTGTTCCCCCAGGTTCTCCAGAACAAAACCAGGCTCATTTCTGCTGCACCTGAAAGAATTTGCCTTCCTATCTTGTTCTGTGCTGCTTAAGAGTGAGACATTGGATATAGGGAAGGAGCTTCTGACAAAACAAATTTCAATACAGTCTTTTGTCTGTCTCTGAAATCTGAAATATATGACTGCTCAACAGTCAGTTTACATCCCCTCCTCTCTGTTTGCAGGATGACAGGCAGATTTGCCTGCTCTAGTGGCTTTTGTGTTTTGCACTACCCCAGATGAAGGAATCACTATTGAAATAGGCTCCACTTACACAAATTCTCAAATTTGAAAGACAAAGGTAGGGCTGTGGCTGGGCAAATGAAGAATATATTTTATTTATTTTATTTTTTACCTTTGAGGGAAGCCTGTGAGGTTTTACAAAAAATCAAACATAAAGTAGAAGCTTCTTTACATCATAAATCAGTCACTTCTCCCTATTTCATGGAGATAGGAAGTATGTAGTTCATGCACCCTAATATTAGGGTATACATGGATATCATGTAAAAGAGAAGTGAAAGAATTAATGTAAATTCAGAAGCTGAGTACATCTCAGCACTGCATCTTAGCACTGAATAGGAGACAGTAATTAAGTTAAAATTTATACTAAATTTAAGAGAAGAGACTGGAGACGTGAAAACTTTCCTTTCTCCTTCACCTATGCCCGTTGCATCACCCATGCAAGTTATTTCTAATCAATTGTTAATTCATATGACCAGGCCTGCCTTCTCAGTTTCTTCATTAGCAGGAAGCATTGGTGTCTTTCTAAGACAGAGGTCCATATCAGCTTAGCCTGATTGGTATTGGCTCTGTTGCTTCAGGATCGGATAGGGTATACCATGTGACCCATGTTGGCTAAGATGAGCATTTCTTTCAGCCATGCAGATCAGGGCATGCACTGGGTGTGCTAAATTATGGCATCCTCATGTTTTCCAAAATTTGACATAAATTTTGTGGACACAACCCTCCATCCCACATAGAGTCAAGCAGTTGAAAAACATTGGAGACTCAATCCTTCTACAGCTTTCCCCTCTGTAAAGAGCAGTGCATGGTTGTGAACATGATTTCTTGTCAGTGAAGTTCCTTACTGCCAGCTCCAAGCTTCAATTTCTAGGGGAAGAATTAGCAAAAAACATCAGCACTGTAATAGCTACTTAACAGTGAATGAAAGCCTAGTATGATGAATGTCTTATTTTAATCTGAGCCGTAAAAATGTTGCATCACTTCAACAATGGGAAAAAAGTATTACAATTGTCTTCCACATTGTAAAATTTAAGCAAAAAATATGGTCCTATGAAAATATCATAAAGCTTTACATTGCTTCAGGATTGCATGCCATTCCAAGATTAGGGTATTTTAAGTCTTCTTTTTAGCTCTTTTTACATTTTTGACAATATTTATTTTTCAATCTTCAGATTAGCTTTGCTCTGAAATCACCCTCATTTGAATCAAGGAGACTTTGTTTCCTTTTGCCTTCTGTCTCTTTATGAATAGATGAAAATCCATTGATTGTATTTACAGACTATATCTAAACCTCCTATTAAGAACAAACATCTGGAAAAGCTAAAACTTTTGCTAGAAGCTAATGTTTGACTTTTCTTGGCAGCCAAGTCTGTTTACAGATAAAAGGCATGGGTGTAACTTTCCAAATAAAATTATTTTCTTAATTTTTGAAACTGAAGACAGAACTATTCCACTATAGGACCATAATGATTCAGGGACCAGATCCAGAATTGCACTTAAGACACAATATGTGGCACTTGTTCTGCTTAGCCACTGTTGCAGCTTCAGGAGTACTGATATATTTGACCATGAAACCTGGTTAACTGATCCTGTAGGTTGAACAGATGCAGTTGCATCATAATTTCATGTTAAACATGTCCACAGTGGACACCTGAAGGGAAAGAGAAGAATTGGAAACAGCATCTTTTATTGCAAAGTCTCACAACTTCTCCACAGTCCTTGCATGAGCAAAAGTGCAATGAGTGTCTGGGCTGGTTCCTGTTCTTATGCATTGCCAGTACTCATTACTCATTATGTTCCTAATACTAGTGTTATATAGGATTTAGGAGGATCTTGTTTTCTGTACTACATTTACACAGAAGCAGAGTAACATTTGGGAAGCCAAATATCCAAATATATTTACAATACATTTGATTTTTTAATCCCAAAATATAATGTCTTTCTCTAAATATATTATTAAAATTCCTCTATAATTATCCTGCACTTAACATATAAACTTAAATCTTTATCAGGGCAACATACACATTGACTATTTGCAGACTGAGCAGCTAGTTACTTTGTCATTTATCTCTCCAAAGTTAAACCTTTCCTGAATCTAAATTTGACAATATTTTGTTGCTTTTAAATAAGTTCTGCATCCTGGTGAAACAGCTGCACAGTGCTGGTAACCTGGTGGCCAGTTATTTGAATAACATAAATACAGTTTAAAAACCAAAAAACCAAAAATCCCCACCAAACTCAAAACACTTTCAGATGTGCTTCAGGAAAAAAACAAAACAAAACAAAAAAAAACACAACAAAAAAACCCCCCACCAAAACAACCCAACACTTTATTTTTTTTCATAATCCACTTATGTTGCCTCAAAGAGTACGTGAGCTTGTTGAGAAAAGTCAAAACTGGGTGGTATGGATGAATTGCTCAAATCTTATAGAGCTAACATTCAGTTTTGGCAATGCCAGAGTTCCCGTTCACACTAGAGGAACATAACACAGTTTTTCTCCCAGCTGGTATTGCTAAATAAGTGGGGTTTAAAAATAATAGTTCTACTTTTAAGCTATTTTTTGTTAATATGCGATTTCATTCAAGTGAAAGTTCATTTCACAAAGCTACATAATAAGTACTTTATATAAACCCCAAATCTAATCCAAATAGTAGTTCAGACACTTTCACAGCTCAGATTTTAATGCTTGTTTACTTGATTTTTAGACAGACAGTAATCCTCAGAGGATTCTCTACCTTACCACTGCAGTAGTTTGCATTACTTTTTGTAGTTTCAGCCTCCATTTTAGGTTCAGACAGCTCTTTAATCAGTCAGACTATAGTAAGCAGAAATGCGAGAAATTCCAACATATTCAGTTTGATTATACAATTTGTCTCATCGAAATGCCTTTGACAGACTTTATGATAAAAGTGGAAGTAGCACCTGAAGTGTTAGCTGAACCCACAATTCAAATGAATTTTTGAAAGACAAGGGTGTATTTGGGGGAAAAAAAGGATTAACTATCAATATTCAGATGTTCTCTTTTTCTATTTGCAATGATTGTTTCTGCGTGGACCAAGGAGTTTAATAATGTAAGAAAGGGGAGATGATAATGAAAAAGAATTTTAGATTTTAAAAGTAGGTTGTAACATCAAAGTCTCTCTCATGTTTCATTGTATTAAAAACATGCTTAACTTAGGAATCCATAGAAAGTCATTAATCTAATTTGCGGGAAGAAGCCAACTTATGAAAACCTAAATATTTAAAACATTCTGCATTATTGAAATATTTTGAACCAATACTATTCTATTTTACAATGAATTCCATATTTCAGAAAGGGAAAAAAACATATGGTCTTAAGAGACTATCTGGGAAAAGAAGGTTGTCAAAATTTTTCACTGAATGCAGATGAGATACAAAGAAAGAGAGCCCTTTCCTAAAGTTTGTATCAAATGAGAATTTCTTTACCTAGCCTTGTTGATTAATGTTTCTTTTCATAGCTTTTGCAGTCTCAATAAGGCTTGCCAGCAAAAGCATGTATTACAAAATAGTACTATTTCTGTATTACTAAAAAAAATCTGAATATTTCAAGCAGAGCTCAATTAGAAAAAAAAAAATAAACTGAAAACTTGGCAATATTTGCCATAGGCAGCCGCTTGTGCTCTCTGCTGTATTTCCATTTATTTCCTCTCTTTAAAAAGTTTTGTTTAGCAACCATACCTGCCTCTGGCAAACGAGCGATGTCGTATTCCCCTCTTCTCCCTTGAAGCTTTCATTGAAGGCTTGAGAAAGTTTTCTAATCAAAACAGCAGTATTTTGTAAATCTCCTTTTGGTTTCTGTCTGGGGCATGGAAGTCTGGTTTGCTGCTGTCTGTGGTGAGTTGACATTGGCTGGCATTCAGGTGCCCACCCAACTGTTCTCTCAGTCTCTCTTCTCAACAGGACACAGGGAGAAGATAAGATGGAAAGGCTTCTGGGTCAAGATAAGGACGGGCGGCCTGATCACTACCCACTTGCTATCACTGACAAAGCAGGCTTGACTTGGGGGAAATTAATTTTATTTTTTTTTAATTTGCCAATTAAAATAGATTTGGATGGTGAGAAACAGTGACAAGAACTTAAACACCTTTCCCCTGCTTTCCCTTTTCCCAGGCTCAACTTAGCTCATTTACCCCTGCCCTGAGAGGTGCAATGGGATGAGTGCTGGAGGTTGTGGTCAGCTCTCTCTGCTGCACCTTTATCCTCTCACTTTTCCCCTGCTCCAGCATGCAGCATTTTGCCCTGTGTTAAACACAGTTTTCCAGAAGATCCATCATCATGGCTGTGGGGCTCAGCTGTGCCCTGTGGTGGGTTTATTGGAGCTGGCCTCTCCCCACAGAGACCACCCTGTTTGCCCCCATTGCAAGCACCTCCCCAGCAAACAGCTATCAATATCTGTTCAGATCTTTACAGCCCCCCAAAAATGGAGAAGACAAAGAAAACTGATTAAAGGATTTGGAAAAATACTTCCATATTAAAAGTTTAAGCTATAAATGCAGATTCTGAAGAAAATGAATGCATGCATAAATGGGGGAAGGCTCACAAATAAAAGAAAGAAAATGAAAATTCTGAGTAAGAGGATGGCAGAATAAACAACCCTCCTGTCCTTTCCCAAAAAACACCTGTAGCAAAGATTTCTCCCTTCAGAGAGAGAAAAATTGGACTCTGATAGATGTAATTGTAAGACGCAGGATGAAACCAAAAACACAGGCAAGGTTTCAGTCACTGTTGGCTTGCATATGTCATATGATATGTTCAGAAGAGCCATTTTGGCCTTAAAATCTGTGAATCTTCACAAGATGTGTAACTTGATGACAAAACTAAATGCCTATTTGCAACTGTTAACAGCCTTTTTAAACATTAGGTTGTTTCTTAACTTTTGGTAAAACAATTGTCCTATTTTTAATAGAACAGATACTATATGTAGTTCCATCTAGGAGCAAAACAAAATAGATATCTGTAACCTTAAAGAAGAGAAATGGTCATTTAGCTCTTTCTGCATTGTTACATCTGGAAATCTCTGAAGCAAAGCTGAAAACCAAACACCACACAAAACCTTCTCTCAAAGAGAATAAATGAGACCTAGTTGCAGGAATAGACTATTTCTGTTCCTTTACACAGTTGATACACAACCTCATTTGTGTATTTCAGAAATTTACTAAGACATTTTGTTTTCATTTGCTCTAGGATTCTCTTTCTCTGGCATTTCTTTTGATTCTAAAGATAATAGCTTTCACAGGTTTTCTGCATTTCAAGCAAAAAATTTCAGTAGGTCTTCAGTCAAGGGTATCCCAATATGCTAGGAAATTTGATATAAATTGAAGTACACGGAAGTAGGAACAGAGTGAAATGGGCATATATATTGGATATTGGCATGGCGCTTAAAGAAACCCTAAATAACTGAAACAAACGACTGCATAGCTATTGTTTTCATTCTCTTAAATTTGTTGCTTTTCTTCATGCTTGCCACTTTCTTCTAATTTTTAAGTGAAATGTGGCAGTGAATTGCCAGGTCCTTTTGGCTTTTCTACTTGTTTAATGATGGAGGTGGTGCCTTCCAGAAGCAAACAAACAAACAAAAAAAGCCAGCAACAAACTCTGTGTCCCTTTTATTTTCCCTTTCTTTTATTTTTTTTTTGGAGGCTATGCTAACAAAGAGAGTTCTTGAGCTCCAAAGAATATGTTAATACACTTGTTTTCACATATAGAAAATTTTAGCTTGCTTGAACAGCAGCTCTATGAAAATAGCAAATAAACACTCTAAATCAGAATTAAGCCCCTGCATTGAGGGGACTTCAGGGATACTCACAGCTCAGATGGGAGCAAGGGCACCTCCTGAAATGGCTTTGTTCATGTGTCTGTGAATCAGGCAGAGATTTACTCATTTTGTTTTTCAGAGTAAATTAAGCATCTTGAAGTTCACCTGCCCCCTAGAATGACAGCCTGCTGCAAGATGCAAATAGCTCTGCTTTGCTATAAGACTATGGCGAAAAAAAAAAAAAAAAAAAATCTATTTTAATATAAGTTCATTGCAGGGGAGATTAGGAGGAACTTTATGCAGATGCATCGGAAGTTCTGCCTGAAATTGAAAATCCAATGGAAGTTTATGAAGCACATCAATGTGCTTTTTAATGATTGTCCATTGTCACATACCATCTGACTAGTCCAAAAAGGAAAAAAAAAAAGAAAAGAATTACAGCTTTTATCTATCTATGATGTCTATGAAGAAGTGGTAAAATGTAGGACATCTGTGTCAAAAAGGAAATTAATTTTGGATTTACTGGGAAAAAAATGCAAGGAATTAGGCTGAGGAAACAAAAGTGTTTGTTTTGAATAATAGACTAGCCATAGGACTAGTGCTCAAATGGAGTCCATGCAATGTTTGTACACCAAAGCACGAACAGAGATCCTTTGTGACATACCTATACTCTACATGACAAAAAATAAGGCCATCTGGTGACCATAAACTTTCGCTATACAACTGACTTGCTCAATAGTTCTGATGAATTTGGAGAGTATGGTATTCTCAGCTGTTTGAGATCTATGGTGATTCACTATTGCAGATGATACTTAGCCTCTAAAGATATAGTCAAATGTAACAAAATGATGATTCTCTGAAACTCTCAGCGTGGAGCTCAAGGATGAGAAACCTGTCTTCACTCAGTCATCAGGGTAAAGGACTCAGTTCTTGAGTTTAAAATAATATGTAGCTTGTAAGTATCTCTGATGTTAAATTTTCATCCTTATGAGATCCATTGCTAACTGCCTAAGCAATTTTGTTTTTTAAAAGAAGTTCTTCTGTGAGTAATTAATGCTGAGTACATTTACAGATCTCTTGCAAGAAATTGCAAAACAAGGCCTTATTGTCCTAATTTTTGTCATAATTTACCATGAAAACCTACCATTTCCTAGAAGCTTGTATGGCATCTGGCCTTCAGAGACACTGAAGTGTGAGTTGAGGATATTTCTCGTAGCTGTGAGAACGCGTGCAGCTTGAGCCCACAAAAACACCAGATCTCCATAAACATCCGTGCATATATGCACATTCTAGAAAAATGAAAACATCAGATACACCAGCAGCTTAACTGTCTGCCTGACCAAAAGAATATTAAGGCCAACATCCAACTGTAGATGAAGTCTTACATCTTAGCTAACCTTGGCTGACAATAGTTTAAGAATAACAGCACGCGTTTGGTCAATGCATACACTCCTTTTTCTGCAGTGAATGGCTCATAAGTGTTTCTGCCCCTCTTTTGGAAGTAAAAGGGCTTAAATTTTAACAAATAAATAAAATAAAACCAACAGCCCTTACAAAGAAAACAAAACAAAATAAAAACAACACAGAGCTACAAACTATAGATTTTATTGGGATGAAATAAAGAAATCTGCCAGCTGTTTTATTCAGTTTCACAAGAAGTCATGAGTATATTCTGTGAATGCTTCTTTTGCCTCTACAATTCCTCTTGCTTTCTTCCTGTTCCTAATACATTTGGGAAAGATATAATTTTTTAACCTTTTGCAACTTTTTCTTCAGTCATTTTTTTGGCATGCCCTATACTAATTTTATATTTAGCTACTTGAGTTTATGGTTCTTTTTGTTTCCCTCATTTTGATACAACTCTGATTTCAACAAGCATACCTCCCTATTTCTCTTTCCTCCGTTACCTAGCCATATTTATATTTTTCTCTTCCCCCACCCCCAGTTATTGCACTTTCTGTGCTGGTTTAGTTGGATTACTAAGAAAAGGTGATTACATTAGAAGATATTGGAATGGACAAAAGCTGCCATACTTTAAAAAGAAAACATGTGCTAGAGATAGGTAGGCTGGATGGCGATTAATTTCATATAACTGGTGCTATCAAAAAGTAAAGAGTTTCGCTTGCTTGATCATCTAGCCTTCCTGTATAGTCATGGAGAAGAAGCGATCATCTCCAGAATGTGACTCTTAACACCCAAAAAGAAGGGACTTGGAAGTGTACAATTCTCTTCGTAAATTAAGGACAGTCTAGGAGAGTGGATTGAAACTGGGTCTTAGATATTGGGTTGTTAAAGTTAGTTGAGAAGGTCATGATTCGTAAGCACCAGTCACTTCCTTATTTGTGTCTTTGGATTAATTCAGTATGAGGAATGAGCTGAATAGGTGATTTTCATTGGGCTATGTAAAGTTATAGAGTGAGAAAATGCAATCTTTTCTTCTTGGTCTCCTAATTTTCAGCAGACACACCTCTTTTACAAGAAGCCATTTTAATACTTCAGTTTTATGACATTTACTTATTCAATCAGCCTGCAAGTCTAGTTTCTCTGCACATCTCCTGGTGAAAAATTCCTTGGCTGCTGCCACAAATGGGAACAATGCAATTCAGACACCTTGCTAAGAAAAATGGTTACCATTTCTGTCAGCTGTCAAGACCTTATATCATGAATAAATCCTGAGGAGGAAAGTTTCCTTTCCATGGCTGCTGCTGGGTGTCTCAGATTCTCAGTCTGAGAAGAGCTTCTGTTCTCTGGCTGTGTTATGTAGTCACGTCAGCTTCATACCTACCAGTGAACACAGTACCTGGGAACAATGAATCATTCAGCCCTCTGTACTAGGAAGGAAATACTTGGATGGCTAAAGGCAGAGTAGAGTTTCACTTAGAGATGCATGAATTTCCCTGAAACTTTCTTAAATAAACAGTGTAATGCTGTTTTTAGTGTGTTCTATTTGTCATTCAGAAGCACAACGTATTAGCAGCTTTGAACTCGCAGGCACTAAAAATATTTAAGTTACATAAGCAGATTGAAAGAAGGACTGAATGATGCTTTAAAACTGAAAATATTCTTAAGCATCTTTCCACTGCTCCAGCTAAATAGTGCCGTTCTTGTAAAGGGCAGAGCAAGAGACACGGAGACAGCCAATCTATACTAGAGAGTGAAGAGGCAATTGAATCAAGATAAATATTCAGATACATCTGCAAGTACAAGAAAGATTTTTTTTTTAGTGAAATAAAACCTGCCATTGAACCTAAGAACACTTTTTTCTTTTTTGTTTTCTTTTTACTTTTCTTTTTTGTTTTCTCTATTTCTCTTTTTCTCCTTCTCTCCTTTTTCCTTTTCCTTTTAATTTTTTTTCTTTTTCTTTTTTCTTTTTCTTTTTCTTTTTCTTTTTCTTTTTCTTTTTCTTTTTTCTCTTTTTCTGTTTTCTCTTTTTCTTTTTTTTCTCTTTCTTTTTCTTTTTCTTTTTCTTTTCCTTTTTTCTCTTTCTTTTTCTTTTCCTTTTTTCTATTTCTTTTTCTTTTGCTTTTTTTCTCTTTCTTTTTCTTTTTTCTTTTTCTTTTTCTTTTTCTTTTTCTTTTTCTTTTTCTTCTTTTTTCTCTTTCTTTTTCTTTCTCCTCTTTCTTTTTCTTTTCCTTTTTCTTTTTTTTCTTTTTCTTTTTTTTTCTTTTTCTTTTCTTTTTCTTTTTCTTTTTCTTTTCTGTTTCTTTTTCTTTTTCTTTTTCTTTTTCTTTTTCTTTTTCTTTTTCTTTTTGTTTTTCTTTTCTTTTTCTTTTTTTTCTTATCTGTCTTCATTTTTCACCATTAATAACTTGTTTCAATGAGAAATCTTCAACTGAATTTTCACTAGAATGTATCATTGGGGATGCACTGGCATGACGTATCAAATATTTTGTTTTAAAAATGCCAAGCAAAACAAAATCTTTGAAAGAGGCTTGTTTCTTAAACAAAATTCTGTGCACATTGTTATTAAAATACATACTCCAAAAGGGAAAGTATAAAATCTTTGAAATAAATCTTTGAGCAGCATTTATGGGCCAACCAAATAAAGTGAAAGTCTGTTACCTCACTCTAAATTTAAACCAGCTTTAGTTCATAGTTTCAGTCAGAAAAACCCCAAACCTCTGCTAGAGGGGAAAAAACCCCGTACGTAGCCAAATCAACCTGAATAGCTATAAAGCCAATAACTGTACAACAATGGGGGCTTGGAGAAAAGCAATATGTGAAGTTAAAATGCAAAATCACCAAATGCAAATGAAAACAAGAAGAAAAAGATGTTCCTAATTAGCAGCAGACATAGACTTAAAATGAAATGCGGAGGGGCACAGGATATAGGAAACTATTTCAAATATGTTAGCACTTTAAAATGTCAGACGGTTTGAGACAGTTATGGAGAATTTATTCCTTGGTTTGGAATGCCTAACAGACATGCAGTAAAATTTACGGGGGCGCTACTACAACAGAGTAGAATAGCAGGAACGATCAAGTGTAAAGGTAATATAATCTAGTATTTAGTAATTTTTTATTTCTACAAAGAATGGGATTAATAGTATATTTATTGGTTGGTCTTTTCATTTCCTTTTATATATATACAGACATTCTAAACCCACACAGAGGTCAGAAATTCCATGCAACAATGAATTTACGAAATCTGGTTTATTTGAAATCAAATAACCAAATATTTTTAACCTCTGAGGGAAATTGAGGGAGAAAATGTCAAAGGAAATATTTTATTGCAAAGTTAGCCAGGTAATTGTATTTTTGAATTTTCAAGACCAACAGCAATAAATCTCAAAACAAAACAGCAGCATTCAAAATTTAAAAAAAAATGCATCACTGAAAATCTTGAAAAAAAGTCGTCAGAACATTGTGACATAATTTATCCCAGAGCATCACACTGATATGTACACAAATCCGTTGCCTCTAATGTAATATTTGAAGAAGCTTGCCATTAGATTTTAAGAGATGTGTTCCTAGAGATATATGAGCAGAATGTATATACCTGTATTTTATCAGGCTGCTGCCATAGCTGACTCATTCTGTATATGTGCCTGTTTATTTCTTTGAGTGGACATAATTTTTTTTCTAATTATGAGATTGCACAGTTAATGATATACTATCTCTAAGCAACAAATACTTTTTACCACTAGGATTTTCCTTTTCCTAGTCTAAATTGAAAATACTTCCCTCTTTGTTTGAATTCTGATATCTGGCAGAAGCAAGCCATTTAACTCAATGACCTCAAATATTTCAGACACATGTGAAGAGCATAATTCCCTGAAGCTCTTTTTTTTATAAGCAAAACCTGTATATCTGTGAGCCAGTGAAGTGAAGAAGAGATGGAATTTCACTTGGAAAATGTAGTCGGCTGTATACCACTGTAAGAATATCTCACTCTGCTAAGAAAGAGGGTCCCTGGAATTTTTGTTTGTTTTTTCAACTCAGAAATGTGGTGAACCATTTCCTCCAGACTATGGAACTACTTAAGAACTTTCCTGTTTCCTGGCTGTTGTGGGAGTGGTCAGGTCAGCACTATTACCTGTTCCTCCATTGGGCATGCACTGATTTGCCCTGTCCTTTATTTCTGTAGGTTGACTGGGGAGAAGTTTGCCAGATGATGGCAGATCCTTCTAATCATCGCCCAGCGCAAGCTGGGGGGCTCATTAAGGGTGAAATTTTTCTAAACCAGCTCAGTGATTTAGGAGCATGAATTTCTGTTGAATTCTGGTGGCTCATGTGAAATATGGGTCATGTGTGTACCTGCAAAAATCCTGCTGGTAGCCAGATTTAGCATATTCTAGATGTATCCTTATTGGCAATATTATTCAGGATAACTAGGGTTCACCACATTGTCACAGCTAAAGTGAACTTTTAACCCATCTGTGTCAGGTTGTATAAACACCCTGCCTTATTTCAGTCAAGTGATGAATCATGTGGGTGTAAATCCAGGAACTCGTAAAATTGATCTGAAAACTTCAGAGTATGCATAGCACCTACATGGCATGAAGAACAAGTACCATGCATAACTAAAAAAGAAAATTAAAAACAATAGAGAAATTACATTGCTGAAGTTGCTGTTTTAGCAGTTCTCAACTACTTTTGTAACAAAATCGTTTCCAGGAGGAAGGTTCATGAAAACTATTTTCACTGGGACAGCCGATGAGGTACATGAAAGTCAAAAGGTATGTATGCCTCATCCTCTGAACAGCAGCATTGGAGAGTGCATGAAAGCCTCTTTCTTTCAATGGCAAAATTCTCATTGACTTCATCATAGCCAGGTTTTCACCCCAAGTCTTCATGAGCATAGACCAAGCAGCCATGCACCTCTGTTCTTGTTTATTAGTCTCTATTCTCACAATATTTATTGCATTTAACCTACCCTCAGTTTCCATTTAACTTCATCTGGGATTGTCTTTGTTTCTGTTTCATGGGATTGAATAACACAAGGTCGAGGAAACTGAAAATAATTTTTGAGGCAGGGCCACAAGAAAGTCAGAGATTGGGCTGCTACAGTAGCAGCTTTGCACAAGCCTTGAGCACATGGAGCATGTTTTGGGGAAAAAGTTAGTACTCACTGCTTGTGATATAGGGTTGTGATTAATAAAATTAGTGTTGACTGTAATGATTTAATATTTAAATCCACAAGCAAATTTTCGCCACCAATAATGCTTTTAAGTCCAACTATGTCAAAAACGCACTTCTCAGTGTTGGACTGTACTTATTGGCATCAGAGTTTATGGTTTGATGGGTTTTTTTTTCCTTTTAATCACAATTTCAGTATGCATCTGGCCTATGGTGCATGAAATCGATGTGGTTTGCATGCAGAGCATCCACAGCTCCCACGTCACAATGCATTTCTTTGGCTATAGGGCAACGTGGTCTGCAGCGTTAGGTTGGGACCCAGCCCAACATGCACCATAACCTGTCACAGACTGAAGAGTAAGACCAGGCAGATCTGTGTCCTAAAACTGACTTGTGGATTTCCTTCCACTCTGCAAGCCCTCCAGCTCACAGAACAACAGAAGTCTGATGCATCATTCATGGAATATGTTACTCTTGCTTTTTAGGTTATTAGTGACTGATGAAGCCCTCCTCTTCTCATGCTTACTCCAATATCTTATCTATTTAGAGGACTGTATCTTTGGGCAAGGATCTCTCCTGCAGGATCTGAACAAATCTGTTTCCAAAGGAAGCAAGCAAGGGAAGATTTTGCCCTGAGGACAATCCTTTTGATATTCACAGAATTGTTGACAAGAGATTCTGGGACATCTTTGATAGGTGATATGACCCTGATATTACATTCTTGATGATAGAGAGAAAAGAACATTCCTAAGGGAAAAGAAAGCCAGAGAACGAGTGAATAAAGTACAACTGAGGAAAAGAAAAGAGAAAATCATGGCCATTAATTTTGATCAATTGCAGATTTCTCTCCTTCTAGTCATTTTCTATGCAACTGCAGTCCTCAGATTTGCCAGATGTGACTAATAGGAAAGTGATCTTGTTTTATAAGAAACTATGTCTAAGTGGAAGTTAATGAGGTGGAAATGAATTATCTTCAGCAGAAATTTTTCCAAGTTTTCATTTTTACCAGTAAAAATGGTGCAAAGCAAGATTAATTAGCCTAATGTCAGGGCTGCTACTGCAGCCCCAGTCTGGGGCCTCTGCACAGCACTACTTTGAGGTGGGCAGACAAAACTCTTACCCAAGTCCATCTTGCTCACCTCTCCCACAGTGCCTCACTGCACAGGAGTGTGTATACCTTTGTTCTCCTGCCCTGCCATCATGACCCTTCAGCAATGTGGCAAGAAAAGTGTCTTCTTGTCCCACCAGAAAATCCTGTTGATTGCCTTGGTGAAGCTCAGAGGACACATCCAGATTTCAAACCATCAGGCTCTTGGAAGCATGTGCCCCTCTGGTGATGGGAGCTTAAAAGTGGTGCTTATATGTCATGCAAAAAGGCAAGCAAAGCAAGCGCAGCACCTACAGACGCAGGAAGAAGCCTGACCAGAGCACTGGGTCTTGCTTTGAAAGGATGCATTTTCCCTCTCCTCACCAAGTTCCTTCTCAGCACCTTCTGCTATTGCTGGCATGAGCGTTAAAGAGCCATTGCATTATGGAAGTTCAAGGAACCTTTCTTTTTTTCTTCCTTTCAGATGCATGTCTCTGTAAGGCTAGTTTCACATAACCCTCGGATTTTACAGGTCTGATCTGAACCCAAGACTGCAAACATTATACAGGCAGATCTCCATGGAAGTCCAGTAACAGACTACTGGCTAGAACAGTTTCCACTTGGAGGCTGCTGTAACCATGGAGCAGGTGTAAATGCAGTCATTGTATCCACCAGAATGAAGAATATGCAATGCTTTCTGTAAAAAAATTATAAAATTAATATATGGCACATAGCACTTTTAAGATATTTTCTTTGAGATTCTGGAATGAATTTAACCAGATTGGAAAAACAAAATAAGGTAAAGAAACAAGTAATGAGAAAAATAAAAACCTCCTGTAGATTTCAGCAACCTGCAGGATTAAAGGGGTGGTCTCGCCTTCATCACACTGTCCACTTCAACCTGCTTTCTCAGTGTCTGCCAGGAAACTGTTTGAAGTTCCTGTGGCTTGAGAAATGGCCAATCTTTACAAAGAAGGAGATTTTTATCTGACCAGCCAAGATCTTAGAATGTCAATACTTGACTCTGACTAATAAATAAATAAAAAAATATGAACAAATGCTCACTCATCATCTAAAATGGCAATCTATTGCTGGGTACATAGATTTAAGTCATAAGGGATTCAAATATTGTTTTGTTCAGAAATCAAAGTTACTTCTAAGACTGGTTATTTCCAGTGATCTGTTAAACCAAAACTTATTATAGATACTCATCATACAATGCAGTGATTGAACTGTTGTATTTAATTATGGTAAAATTCAACATAACATATAAAGGTGATGAAGAAAAAACTACAGAAAGGGTCTCAGGGAGCCTGCAGCCTTTCATCCGTCTGTTTCATTTACAGATTGAGCTGATTATGGTCAAAATTATGTGTCACCATCTACTTCCTAAATGACTTGCGTATTAGCTATGACTCTCATCATACTAGACATCAATGGTAAAACCCTTCTCACCCATCCTGAGGCATCTTTGGTGTAGCCATCTAGATTTCTTTTCTAGGCAGTAAGGAGAATTAGAACATGACTGTTCAGATATGTCTCAGCAGCATCTTTAAGACAATGTAATTGTACTCTAGGAGGTAGTTTTTCCTCTCCAGGAAATCTAAATAACGAGGTTTTACTCAAGACTCCTACATTTAGGTAAATGATCCCAGGAGACGGGTCATTATGATTGTAAATCATAAAAATCATTAAAATATTAAGGAGAGTCAATGAAGCATTGCAATGCCCACTGAAATTCATCTGGGAGCAGGCCAGCTTACTTATTGAAAAGACAGGTAAGTGATTGCACAAGTAGCCAGTCTTCTCATGCCATGGAAGACCAGCAGTGGCAAGGAATAAGAGGAGTTTTAACCTAAAACTCTTCCACTGAGTCAGGAGAAAGGCTGGACTCAGTACACAAGGATATTTATTTTTTCAGTGATCTGATACTCTTTACAATGAGAGTTCCTCACTCCAGTTTAGCTCCCACATCTAAAGCAACATTCATGACAGAATATGTGGATGCTAAAAAGCTAATTTTTCTCTCTCAGTTGTGTGTAGAGGCAGGTAATTGAAGAATTTTGGAAACACAGAATTTGAAGGCCAGGGGAACAAAAAAGATTTTCAAGTGAATTATCTTTTTGTGAGTTTCACTTTCGGAAGTGAAACAACTTTTAAGAGAGACGCCTTAAAAGACATACCCCAAAACTCAATAAAGCAAGGAGACTCGCATAGAAGCCTACCTGTCATGATGAGAATATAATGGTTTCTCTTACACAGGGAAGCAAACCTATATGTTACCTTTCCTTCAGAATAGCAGCAAGGAGCAGATCAAACCTAGAATAGGCAAGGATGCTCCTTGCCTTTTTGTTATAGTCTGTTTACTCGAAGTTGCTGCATGTAAAAGACATCATGGGAAGAATGGACCAGTGGCCCAGCATGTGGTGTGTGGTGTTTCTCTGGATCACATAAGCACTTCAAGCAATATTACTCTAATTTTATTAACAGAAGATAAAACTATACATTTTTGATCCTAATGTAAGTATTTTCCTTCTGTCCCCTCCCTTTGAAAATACTTAACATATTATATGGAAATATTTCAAAATATAAAAAATAAAGAAATCCAGTCTGCAAAAGCAATGAGATTTTTTATACTGCTCAGTGCTGATGGCAGAAAAAAGTAATTTTTCACTTGTTACTGCCTAGCAGTTAAATCTTTTGAGGCAGCAAATCTCACTTAAATGAACAGATGAAACACACTGTAAAGGACTGCCGATTGGCATTCCTGCTCTGTCTTTGCAGCACACTTAATCTATACTGTAAGAGAAAATTTGGAGTCCAGTGAATGCTTCTGTATCCAAATCTCTTCCACAGCATACAGCTATTAGAAAAGCAGAACTGTCTTAAGAGACCAACTGAAAAATTTTGCAGGGGTCCCATAGAAGCCAATAAGGTTGGCTGCTCTTTTGTATTTTCTTCTCCAAGATAAGAATGCACATAACTACATCTATCATTCAAAAGCCTCACTGTTATTTGATGTGTCTTCTTGGTCTGGGTTAAGTTTCCACCTTTGCATTCAGCCCTTGTCTTATTTTATTTGGAATTATTTTTTGGTTCATTTCCCCCCCCACACACAGATTTGCTATTGCTTTGTTTTGTTTGGTTTGTTGGTTTTTTTTGTTTGGTATTTTTTTTTAACAGGCAGCTGTTCTGAATTAATCCAAATGAAAGGTTTTTATTTCTTCTCTGCTTTAATTATGTTCAACTGATGGCTTTGATTTATCTTCTCCCTCAAACAGTATCAGTGTTATTTTAAATACCTACATTTCCCCAAAATATTGATTCCTTGTATATGTATTTCTTCACCTGGCAGCTGTTTTTCATGCACACTTACATAGAAGCACCGTTTGCATTTCTGCGGCATTTATTATGGGATCTGAAAACTCAGCAGCTAATAAAACAGTCAGTTTTGGATAATGATCAGTCCAGAGAGGCCATATGGGGACACTAGGGACACTGGGGAATTTTTACTTCTTATGGAATTGAAAGAAATGGAAAAGTTGGATAATCATTTATGTAAAATTGCCTGTGATAAATTAGGTGACATTCTGGGAGGAGCTGACAACAGTGTGTCATTTCCATTGTGATAGTCAGTTTTGAAGTGAAGCACAAATGAAGGAAGAAATCCAGAAGATTAGTTTCATATGTGCTTGATATGTTTCTGACACAGGAACAAATCAGCCTGCTTTGAGGGTGGTACCTTTGCACCAGAGAAAACCCTTCTGGTTTTATGACCTCCAAAAATACTGAAGCATTGCTGATATCAAGTTTTCACCTCCTTTTTTTTTCTTCATGTGCTCTCACCTTCATGTATTTTTCCCATGTCACTCCCAATGGAACTATTTCCTTAGCCCAGAACTTGAAGATCCTTCTTTCTTCATTTAGGGTCTAATTCAAACCCCATTTAAGTCAATGGAAAGACATTCATTGACTTTAGTGGGCTTTGGACCAATCCTTACATTCCTCTGGAATATGCTTTTCCTTCCATTCTGCTTACAGAAAATAGTGCCAGATTTGCATAGTCCAGAAATAAAAAAAAAAGAAATGCAGGGGGCCAACATACACAGAGAAGCTGCTTTGGCATAGATATTGGTCTGTTACTATTCCAAGCTATGTGTAGATGTATTTTATCTTAGGAAAAAAAAATAAAAAATCACTATATTCTGTTTTTCCTCTCCAGGTGTTATTTAGTCTCAAGATGAACCTTAAAGTACTCTTAGCAGACTTTTTAGTGTGTTTGTTGTTTGGGTTTTTTTTAATCTTGTACACCATGGGCTTTCTGACTTTTGAAACACTGTGAACAGTCAAATAACAAAACACGGGAAAAAAACGCATTTAAAGGGAAAACTTACTTAACAGCCATCAGTCTGCCTGTCTTCTGTAGTGCCTGTTGGAGCTTGAGAGGATCTTGGCAACTGACTGGTCACACAGGTGGTCCAAAAGAATGTCTATGTGTTCATCAATCCATCCTTTCTCCATAAGAGGATGCTTTATCATAGATCCAGTGACAGTACTTATGCTCCTACTGTAATCACAAGGAATTTGGAAGCTTTAAGAGCGGGGCACTATGTCCAAGAACATGCCATTCCACATCTAATCAAAGTGGACATGGAGACCTTGGAGGAACAGAGTGGAGTGTAGGAGGTGAGAGTAGGCAAGTGTCAGCAGCTTGCTAAGAAGAATTGTTATGCACAGGCAGGTAGGTAGAACCTGAGTACAGCCCCAGGTATCAAAAAACCCTCTGCTGGATGTTGGTCTTTATTTCTGGGGAAGCAATTTTGTAAGCTACATTTGGGGTCAGACTTTGAGTTTTTTACAGTACTGATGATTTGGCCAGTTTTTGTGGAAGTGGAAACTCAATGCACCATCCAACACACTTCAGGAGTGCTATGGTTTGAGCAAGAGGGAGATGAATTCTGCCTTTACTGACTTTCAAAGTAACTTCCTTCTGATAAAACTACTTTGAGACTAAGGAAGCAAATATATTAATTTATTGGGAGAAATCAACTCACCACAAAGTAATCTCCTGCTAGAATTCTTGATCAGGACTTTTAATATTTCACACTTGATCATTTGACCTTTTACATTGATACATAGCTATGGAAAAGAAATGTTTCTGATCTATTATTTCTTATTTTTGGAAGAGGAATATGAATCTAAATTCTTGT
The DNA here is from genome assembly GCA_024733675.1 of Psilopsiagon aymara. Classification (NCBI taxonomy): domain Eukaryota; kingdom Metazoa; phylum Chordata; class Aves; order Psittaciformes; family Psittacidae; genus Psilopsiagon; species Psilopsiagon aymara. The sequence continues at coordinate 35,960 of JANRGW010151880.1, forward strand.
AAGATAGCTCATTTTGCATATTGTTCCCCTTACTTCTTCTTCAAAAACTGTGAGATATTTATTCAAAATTTAAAAGAAACCACTAACTTCTCATCACAAAGCTGTGAAGAGTGATGATCAAAGGCAGAATCATGGGCAGTATCACCATATGTAACTGGACATGAAATGAATGCAGTAATCTTATTAGAGAGCTATAGAAATTAGATATCGGTAGGTATAAGCCATCTTTCATGACTGTCAGGTATTATATGATAATGAACACCCTTTATAAACAAATAATGAGTCATCAGTTTTGATGTGGAAGAAGTAGATATTACGATGAACTTATATAAGAACCAATTTAATTTTATCTCATGTCTGTGACTCACCTTTCTCCCCCACAACATAGTGACTTCTAACTCCCCTATTGTTTTATCTTTGTACAGGGTGTAGAAAAGAAATTTACTACTTAAATGTTTGTGCTTTATGTTTATAGAAAATGATATAACAAAGAAATTGTTCCTGAGAAAATTTCCAAGGGCAAGGAGCCAAGAGACAGCAAACTAATTCAAAACACATTTTGAGGACACTGGTGTTTTAATTTGAAATAATTTGTTTTATGTTAAAAGCATTCTGAATATTTCCAGTTCAGTGTCACACTTCATAAATCTTTACGCTCACTTTTTACCATAAGTGCTTACACACTTTGACAAGAAAACTTTTATAATATGCTGAACAGTTCAAAAGTTGTGTATCAGGTTTAAGGAGCAATTAGAAAGACATATATAGAGAGCAGCAGGAAACATGATGGAGATTTTTATCTGACTTGCCTGCCACTTGCTGACATCGGATGTCTCAGATGCTGAAGAGAAGGCAACAGTGTTTCTGCCAAAGACAGTATACTTTTCCCAACCAAGATCTCAATATTTGGCTTCAAGTGGGTCACTTCAATGTCTGTCTTCAATGATGTTCTCATTTTATTTTAGTTCATTAAATATCTCTTCTCCCCAGCTGTCTATAGAACTATCCTTATTTTTAATCCCTTCTTTTTTTTTAATACTTTGGCAGAATTTCTCACCATATTTTTTTGTATTCCTGCCTCTGTGGTATAAAAATCACCACTGTTTTCTCAGCCTCCTCATCAATAAACAAGCTCCTCATCATTCCTCAATAAAATATTTGAAGTAGCAGTGCTGAAGTTCTCCCTTTCATCACCTATTTGTATACTTGTCAAACTTGATTCTTATTTTCCTTTGCACTTATTTGCTTTTCTTCAGGTAGCATTACTCTTCATAGTTCTGAGGAAAAGTAAGTTTCATCATTTACCTCTTTCTTGCACTCAAAATTATCTGGATTGCTTTGTCATTCTACAGTTTCTACATTTTCTAAACAATCTAGATTTTTTTTATTCCCCTTGTAGTTTATCTTTTTTGTTCACTTGTTCATAATAGCATCTTTTGCTCCCAACTACTCTCCAGAGACCCACAGAGCACTTTGTCTATGATTTCCCCCCTATTAGTTTTCTTGCCAGCATCATATTTTCCTTCTTTTACTACTAATAATCTGTTGTGCATCCTGATAATCATATAATCTCATGGATTATAATTCTTTTGACACACAAATCCACACACCAGCACTGTGTCAATAGCTCTTGTATTCATCACAAAGCACCAGCACCTTTCCCCTTGTGCCTGTTGTGTGTGGTTCTCAGCCTAAACCACAATCCACTGCTCAGCTGTTGTGTTGGCTTTTTGGGATCTCGGTGCTGTGGGTCTGTGCTGCATCTAGGAACAAACATGGCCAGTTCAGCAAGGACTCCAGCTAGACATACTTCCTGCAGGGTTTAGTGTGATCCTGCACCCATTCCATGACCATAGACATGCCTTATCATGTAATGAAATGCAATGCAATCTGTCTCAAGAAATTTAAGTAACAGTACAGATGCCTACATCTGAACTGGCCACGCAAGACTTCCTTTATAATCACTGGTGAGAAACAGGCGCTTCTGAGGTGCCATTATTATGACATATTTTAGACATGTGCAGTAGGATGAGAGGACTCATATCCTAGAACGGCTTATTTCTTACAAGTGGCCATAAAAAAAATTTGGACAATTAACTTTCAGATGTAGATATTGACATTATAAATACCCACATCTCATCAAGTGAATTTTATGCATGGACTCTCAGATTCTGAGGCTGGAGAAAGTGAGTCTCACCCCTGGGTTAGATGAGTGGCTCCACCAAAAGCTGATTAATTCGCCACTCTGAAGGACAGGATCATTGTGTAACAGAGTAGAAGAAACTGCCCTACATTTTGAGCTTTTGGGCTGAGTTGGGTTTTTTTTGTCTCAATATGACCTCTTCTACAAAAAGTTATTATATGTCTTCTTGTGATTCTGACTGCCAGTAGCCATGAGGAAAGTAAAAAACCCAGACCTTCAGAATTTCCCCTTTTCCCCTGTTTTCCATACATGAACAAAGATGCAGTAGGGAACGTGCTGAGGATCACAGCTCTGGAGTTTAGGCATGTCTATAAGGAACAGCAGAGATGGGGCAAGAGCTGTATATAATGGAGGAAATAGTGAGAGCTGAAGGCTTACAGAGCTGAAGGCTTACAGTTCAGGAACTCTTCGAGTTCTGAGCATTGTTTGATTATTTTCAAAAGGCATAGACTGCTTACACAGAAAACAAAGTCAGTTTCATCTCAGTGGCCGAGAGGAATCCACTGGACTCCACCTGGTATTTGTTTTGAACTTTCATTCTCCAGATGTGGATGGTTTGTTCAGAGGAAAATACAACTTGTCTATATGCTTATATGATGCACTTCAAGATATGACTTGCATTAAAAGTGATTCAGACATACATATCGCTGTTAGCTGAAACACAGCATGGTTTGGAACTCTAAGAGCTGCAAAAAGATACTGTTACCGATTTATATCATATTTAGATTAAATTCTGTCATCATTAATATAAATTTAAAAAGTTACTTAAGCAATGTTGTAAGTTTTGTCTATATTACTTTAATATTTGCTGGCAGAAAATGATTTGCATTATGGTCTAAAGTAAGTGCAATTTAAAAGCTCTGCTGTCTGATGCATCAAAAATGTCCTTTGACTCAGAGTGCACCATATCAGAATGCTATGTTTACATATCTCAGATTTAGGAGGATCTCATGAAATCACAGTCCTTGTTGTGCTGGAAAAAAATTGGTAGGTCACACGATACAGACCTTTGTAACAGCATATACAGACCTTTGTAACAGCATGACCATGTGAAATGAAGTTTATTATGTGAAGAAAACTCTGTATCTACCAATTACACGGCCCTGGTCAGTAAACACATGATGCACAACATTCTGTAAAATATGGACCCACTGGTGGGCTGACTTACTGAAATTTCATTCTCATGTGATGCATTAGTCCTTCACATTGGTGCCTTTCAGTAAAATGTTGCAGAACAGATGTGTTCACAAACAACTGAGGAGCAGTATTTTAAAATTGTTCCTTTGCTATAACTGACCTGAGTAAGCACTGCAATTTCTTCCTAGACAGCGCCCAATGACTTAGCTTAAAACTGAATTAAAGATAATTTCATCTCTCCTGACTTTGTTCTGAAAGGGATTATGAACATGGACACCATCATTTAGATGTAGCTTAAATACTGACTTTTATTCTTCTCTCAAATAACAGTTCTAGCTGACATACAGTGGCTGACTGTGTTAGTTCTTCCAATGCTCATGTCTCTGCTGCAGAGCCATGGCTTGTGCTCTTGCTCTCAATGCAGACACATTCGTCATGATTAAAAGAACAGCCTTCATCTACACTAGAAAGACAATTCTGGGATTCCGAGTATGTTGGTGAAATAGTAAATTTCATACCAGGAGAAAATGTGTAGAACTACAATAAAAAAAATTAAAAAATAAAAATTTAAAAAAAAAAAACACAAAAAACAAAAAGAAAAGAAAAGTCTCAGGCTTTAAAATATGCTTCCGAATTACTACTAAAATGAATAAAATGAAATGTGCACATTGTCTATTTGTGGTGCTGCTTAGAGAAGCTACTGAAGATGACTGAAAGAGAATGCTCATTTTGTTTTTCTCTAGATATCAAAATCCACAGATATTCATAATAATAATAAAAAGACATCTGTCTTCAAATATTTTATTATTATAAGGCAGGTTAGTTGCAAAGCTTTCTATTAAAGAATGTTCAGATCATTATATATTCAGAAATTTGTGAATCAGCATGCTGGCAGGTAATGATAAGAGAATAATTTGAGAAGACAATCTGACATTTTTTAATCAGTTATTTTTGTAGCTCTGATAGAGTGATATTTTATTGCTGGGTGTAAAATTAATGTTCAGGGTTGGAATATTTTTATAAAGAAAATTTTATTTAATTCCCTCAGATCCCTGACACCTGTTTTCTTGTATGTTTATAGTCTATTGATCAGACTTAGGACTGTCCTTTCAGGTTACAAGTGAATCAAACACCAAGATTAAAGCCAAGTCTTCAAAGAGGGCACATAGCTGGCAGTGCTAGCATTAAGGACAAGACTGAGAAACATTCCTGTAAATGCTCAGTTTTAAACATGGAGTTAGGTGCTTTACTGAAGTCATAAAGAGCTGCAGACTAAAAGTTGTGGTGAATGGACATTTGTAGCCTCCTTGAAAACCACAGTTGTGGAGTGGAGTGCATTGGGAGTTTCAAGGGATCTTGTCAAAATCTGAAGAGTTTTACAGGGCTGAATGAATTAAAAAATATTCACTGCACTTGGTTTTCAAAAAATAACTTGCCTCACTGTGCTGTTTATCTAATAGCCGTTTTGCATCAGTTTTTAATAAATCTTTTCCAAACAGAGCTTATGGAGTCAGAGAAGAATAAGTAGGCTACGTTGCAGGTCAGTGCAGCTGACCTGTATCTGCAGTCGTGCATGGAATGGCTGAATGTGCACTTGCGGTGTAAGAAGCAGATACTCCCTGTGACTGCTGTCAGAGCCACAACCAGGCAGGCAGTCTTAATGAGGTGAGCAGGGATCCTCAGTTCCCTGGCCTCAGAGCAGTGTGCTAATTACTGATGCACAGCAATATATTTGTGTAGGAAAAGAAGATACAGTTTGGACTAGATCATCTGAAACTTCTTTTGCAGAAGTATGCAGTGCAGAAAAGTGTTGTTTGATCATAGCTCTGGGTTTCATAATATTCCAACTTAAATTACAAAACTAGCACATATGCTACATTATACATCTACATGCATTTGTGGCACTGCTATAGGCATTGGTTTTATGCTATAGATATACCCTTTAACTCTGACTTCTAATGTGTGGGTAGTGACTTTGATTTGATTTGATTTGAAAATACATTTTTGCATCTTCAGATGCCTCTGAGACAAGTCTGCAGCATACCTTACCCCAGCAAGAGATCAGAAGTTTCAGATGAAAAACTGTCAGTGATTTAGGTGTGTCTCATACTGCCTTGGAACCAGTAAGTACAATAAATGACTTCTTGATGGATGCCGTCCACCCTGATCCCATTTTGGACATGTCCTGTGACCAGATTCCCAAGCAGTGCAGTCCTATGCAGTTGTTTCAGTGGCTCTAAGCCGAATTTTGTTAAGGATGTATGGCCCTGGAAAACCATGTTGTAGATTATTGCACTTACCTGTTAAAGCAGTTTAAGACTGAAGCAGAAAGATACATTTAACTCACTAACTGAGGATTATTAATTCCAAGGTTTAGACCAAATCAACAGGCAGTTGCAAGATTAACATGTGCTATCATGCTCACTGCAAACAAACCTTCGTCATGTCCTGCTAAAACTCGCACTCAGTGTTCGGCTAGGGCTGATGAAACTTCTTACCATACATTAAATAGTCTCAGGTATTTCAGGTGCAACACCGATTGCTTTCTTCTGGGGAAAAGCAGAACAAAGCAGTCTGGCTGGGATCTAAAAGCAAAGTCTGGACAGGCTGAATTTACATGTATAATATGTTTGCCTTTGTGATCTGGCCCTTAGGTAGCAACTCAGAGGTAAGGGTTATTCTGAAGTATTTCCTGGAAATAACTGGTGCTTTTGAAGGGAGAAAGGCTATTAAAGAGGCATAATTTGCTGCATCTCCTGAGAAGTCTTCTGGTGCCCATCTGTATGTTGCTCACTGAGGCACTGCATTGGTCATGTTGCTGGGGATCAGACTACAGCGTTGCGTACAGCTCTGTGGCTAGTGCAAGAGACACATCCCAAGCAAGCCCTTCTCAACTTGCTTTCAGAAGTTCCAGCCACCTTCTGCTACTCCAGCTTAACACTGTCTTCCTTTCCTTTGGATCTCAGTTAATGCCTGTGCCTAGCTGCAGACTTCCAAAAAGGTCAGCCTGAAATAAATCAGCTAGTGTCTCTTCCTCCAAAAAAGGGAGGTACAAGGCACACATCTCAGTGTATCTTAATAATTTAAGAAGATTGGGATTTGATTTTTTTTTTTTTTTTTTTTTTTTTTTAAATAGCTTTCAGGAATCCTCTTCCTGTACCCAAATCTCTTCAGTTACTGTGGGTGTACCCAGGCCCCACTTGAGCTTCAATCCCCTTGGTAAATGTAGCTTTTTGGTCACAGTGATATGAAAACTTTTGATGTCTCCTTGATTCTACAAGTTCCTATACTATGGCTTTCTGCTGCTTTGCTGCATCTTTCCTAGAGCAAAATGGAGAGTGAAGAAAATCCTGTTTCTGAAGTAATACCATTCTTAGCGTTCCTGTGCAAATGCTGCCACCTCCTTCTGTCACAGCTTCTGCCTCCGGGAGTTTATTTTGGACTCTCCTCTCCTTTTTGCCAAAGAGCTCACAGTTTCCAAATAAAACAACCTCCCTTCGTGACCTTTTCAGTCAGGACATTAGCTTTCTCCTGAGGAATAATGTTGCTTGCTTGATAACTAGTCTCCTGCTCTGTTTCTTGCTGAGTCTGCCTTGTGTGCCCAGCATGCTGCCAGAGCCCTTTGAAGAGCAATTAAAAAGTCAGAAAGAGTTAGAAGTATTTATGTGCTATGAAGACCTTAATGGATCAGGACAAACTACTCTAAGCCATTCTACCCACACAGTTTGAGTCAGGGGAAGCTTTAAAATGTATGTGTTTTAATAGTGCAGTTGTGTCAGTCACAAGTACATGCTCGAGTATTTGCGTGTCTTGTTAACAGCCTTAAATAACCTAACACTCAATCCATGACTTGTTAACAACTTCCTTGGAATAATAAGGGGTGAATAAATCACTGTGTTTAGGTAATCATGCCATTAACCTTGAAAAGAATAAGAAAACAGAAGGCAGAGCAAGAGACAGGAAGTCCCAAAAGGCTTTGCTGCTTGAGAACGTGACACCAATATAATTTTAGGTGTGAATTTATATAGTGAAATTAAAGCAATGCAGAAAGCTGCATCTTTTTCCAAACTTTATTTCAGAGGAACAGCAACGTATATTTGGATTTATTTTAAATCATTTAGTCACAGATTAAACTGAATCAAAGTTAGCCGGTCTTATTCTCAGATAAGAGAATGAACACAGGCCATTTTATGAATATGAAGCTGATATGACCTGTATTGGTTTAGTCTTTTCTTGTCAGTGCACATTTAGTAAAGGCAAATGAGTACAAGCATATGTGACAGCAAAGCTGTAAAAGCAGACCTGTTGCTTCCTTGTTTTTTCTTGTTGTATTCATAATACTGTTAGTGAAGGAGAAAAGATCAGAGTGTAAATACTAGCATATAGCTAAGTGGCAACTAACAGAGACTACACATGGACAGTGGGATAGGAAGAAAGCATTTCACTGCTTGGGGCTGAATGTGGGCTGGTACAGACTGGCCTGCAATAGGTGGCAACACATTGTCAGCAATTTTAGGGATCACGGGACTTCCCTGTCTTGTGGGGGAGATGATGCAATGAGGGAGATAAATTGGGCAGTTTAGTGTGAAAGTTTCTTTCATGAGCTTCTTGTTCTATGGAAGAGAAGGCACAGTCCTAGGAAGTTAGAGAGGTCAACAGGATGGCTCCTTCCATCCTTGACTTCATTCTGGCACAGGAACATGGGGTTTCCTGCACTGTTTCCCTCCTTCTTTCCCCTTTTCCCCCATAAAATTGGAGAGGTAGCCCTGTACCTGTGTGCAGAATCGTGAGTCACTGCCAAAGTCATCAGGAATTCCTGAGAAGACCCCAGTATTCATTCTTAGGATTCTTCAGTTATAAGTCTGGGTAGGAAAATAGTCCATTGGTGATTCGTCTGATCAGCTTGGGCAGTTGTTGCCCTATTTGCTGCCATTGCAGTCAGTTTGTCCCATTCATGTCCTGAACATTTCTGCACTCCCTGAAGATAAACACTTTCGGGTTTGTATAGTTTCACTCTGTTTCTCTGAGCACACCAAAGACACCTCTATGTTTTTCTTCTTACAAGTTCTGGGTCATCAGTGTTAAATACCTTTGGAGATGAAAACTTCATTAACATGATCCTTTCTTTTGCTAACAAATGGCTCTTCATAACATCATGTATTGTGAGCAGTTTGTAGGAAACTTGTGTGATTTTGTGTGCTTCCTATAAATTCTTCCATCTACAGCAAAGTAACTTAAGATTAATAAAACATTATTATCTGGAATCACCCAGTACCTTCCAATAATTTAGTCTGGAAAGGACTAGCACAATGGCAAACAAAAGTCCACAGCATGTCCCTTCATTTTATAGATAATACCTGAAGATTTTTGTTGGCCATTAGTCATTGCTAGCTATTTTTTGCAGAGAGCTAAGAGTTTGTCTGAATTGTAAACACAGTTAACCCTGCACAGTAAATGCAAAATGCAACTGCTGTCTGCAGACTTTCACTGGCAATTCATGATTCCTGTCCAATTTTTAGGTGTGAAAGGTAAGGTAGGGAAAAAGAACTGGAGTATTGCTTTAAAGCTAATTTGTGTTTATATCGGGTAATGAAATTCAGATCTGCTCCAGTGATGCTCTATGGTTAAGTACAGTAATTAGAGATGGAAGTGATAAGAGAAATAAAATATTTTCATTGACTCAACTATATTACTGTTATGTACATAAACGTTTGAGTCCAAATCTCTGGTTCCCATCTCTGCTATTGCTAATACCTTTGGTAATAACTGATTTAATAATTTAGTAAATGAAATCATAATGATTTCCTATTTTTATACAATATCAGCTTTTTTCTATGTGGTAATTTACTCTTCCACTCCCAAACAGAACAGAAACAGAGTAGATCAAATTATGATACATAAAAAGTAGAGATTGGTTTGGTTGATTGTTTTTTGTTTGTTTGTTTGTTTGTTATTAATTAAAGTTTAGGAACGCCCTTTGTCCATGCCAGTTGTGGAAACCTTGCTGTGTTTTATTTAATTAAAAAAACCCAAAAAAACAAAAAAACAAAGCAACAAACAAAACCCCACAAAAAGCTACAAAACAGCTGTTGTGGTTTAACTGCTGTGGTTTAACCCCCAAGCCTATTGTGCCTAAGTGAAGTTTATCATAAGGAAAGAGTTAATAGACAAAATCATTTTCAAGTATTCTTCAAGTCCAGTCTTGCTTAATGAATTATGGCAATTAGACTCCTTCCTTCTGGGAGAGTGTTGTGCCTAACAAAGCTCACGTGCCAGGAATGAAGAGGATTATGAAATCTGAGGAGCAGCAAAGCTTCTTCGTGTGTGCGCATGTACAGGACTAGAACGTCTATCTTTTTCCTCCTTAAAGGATGCTACTGCAAATTAGTATGTATGGTCCAGCACAACTAATTCTGCGAGACAACTTGCATGCCAGTGCATCTATAATCTTCCTTGTATGCCTGGTTTTTGAAACCAAAACTATAATTGGGGTGTTTCATCTGCCTGTCTATAAGTAGAATCTCAGTAATGGGAAGATGCTCAATGACTTCAGGATGAGTCAAATTTCCAAGTAAATCAAGAAACTTTAAAAGTACTAGTTAGACTGTGACTCTCAGATGCTTCTAGTCTCTGATATTTGACTAAAAATTAAAGTGTACTGTCAGAGGCTTGAAGAAGAAAACACTTGCAAGCTTTCAGTGTTTGAATGGTTTCAGCTTAACAGAGATACATGTAAATGAATGTCTGGGAGTCCCTGGTGGCTGCAGCAGGCGAAGGCACGAACATTTGATTGTATGTCAATTAGCTGTTATTTATTTCTGACCTATGACCTGTTCCTTTCCCATTCAGTGTTTTCTATGCATAAGTGATTAAAATGAGGAGACTGCACGCACACCTGAATGGCTAGAGACTGTTTAGATGAGATTCAAATCCCTTCAACTTTGTTACCACATTCCATTAATGTTATGAACCCTGTTTAGTTGATGCCAGTATGGTTTTGTTCATATTTTATTTCTCATAGCTTTATTTGCCTGGTTTAAATAAAAATAAGAATTGGTCTAAGCCTTCCAAGAAAGATCCTTAAAAATCTCAGTTTTGAAGTATGAGAGATGAGGTAATTTAAAAGAAAACAAACAAAAAAATCAAGAAAGAAAAAGTACAGGTTATCCCATTTCAAGAAACAAACAAGGAAACAACAACAACAAAAAAGGGCCTGCAAAAACAGTACCCTTTATATTTCCAGTTTAATATTTGAAACCTCAAATGTGAACACTTGCTATGTATTTAAGCTGAACGATTTATTATTCATTCAGTCAGCATTTTGAAAAGTGACAGACATAGGCTGAGATCAATGAGACATTGTATCTGGCTTCTTGTTTTCCAACAGAAATTGCAGATTTGGCTGAATTGAAGCATTTAATATAAATAACTCAATTACAAATTGTTATTTTAAATTAAAAATGGGTGAAAGGGTATATGTATCACATCCATTTTTTAAAAATCAATAATTTATTACTGCATGCATAAGCAACTACGTTTGAAATTTGCTGATTTGTGACATCTAAATATCTTAAATACAGGCTGAGCAGACAATGGATTGAGAGCAGCATTGAGAAGAAAGACTCGAGGGCATCGGTTAACAAGAAGCTCAACATCACCCAGTAATGTGCATTTGCTGCCCAGAAAGCCAACAGTATACTGGGCTGCATCAAAAGAAGCATGCCAAGGGAGGTCACTCTCTGTCACTAGTCCACTCTCGTGAGACACCACTTGCAGGACTGCATCCAGCTCTGGGGCCCCCAGTATAAGAAGGATGTGGACATGTTGATGCAAGACCAAAGGAGGGCCATGAAGATGACTGGAGCACTGGAGCACCTTTACTATGAAGACAGGCTGAGAGAGTCTGGCTTCTTCAGCCTAAAGAATAGAAAGCACAGGAGAGAGCAGTACCTAAAGGGGCCTACAAGAAAGCTGGAGAGGGACTTTCTACAAGGGCATGTAGTGACAGGACAAGGGAATGCCTTTGAAAGAGGGTAGATTTAGATTAGATATTAGAAAGAAATTCTTCACTATAAGGATAGTGAGGCACTGGAACAGATTTCCCACAGAAGAAGCTGTGACTGCCCCATCCCTGGCAGTGTTCAAGGTCAGGGTGAAAGGGGCTTTGACCAGCCTGGTCTGGTGGAGGTACTTGATGATCTGAACTTCAATTTCATTTTTGTAAACAATACAACAAAAGACCAAGTTCCATTTTTTGTTTCTTAGCTTTCTCTCTGTAAGACACTTTGATGCAAGCCCTGCTCACTAACAGGGAAAAGTCTGGTGCACCCTCCCCTAGAATCAGGAACTTCATTCAGCAACTTCTTCATTCAGCAGAACAGTCCAACTGCTCCCCAAAACAGTTCCTGCCCCTCATCTTATCCCATCAGAAGATTGATTTTGTGGAAAAAGACTAAGTTTTTCTGTGTTTTGTCACACTGTGGATGTTGGAAAACAGAAATAGAAAATAAAACTCCATCTGAAATGGAGAGGCTGAAATGCCCTGAGCATTTATCATGGGAGCACTTGTGGTGCTGTATGACTTGGGGAGAGGAAGAAGAAGAAAATATCCAAGGTCACTTTTGCTAACCCTCCTGCCCTTGATGAGCAGGGCTGCAATCCAGTCCCGAAGTGCTGTACAGAATGTTTGGACACACAGGCATGTGAATACAGTGTCATCAGACTGCGCTGCTTAGGCTAGTGCTGGTGAGGAAGGCATAGTTTCAAAAATGACAAGGGGAATAAAGTTAACAGAGTCCTTACTGAGAAAGACGAACCACTATAAAATCACAGAAACCAGAAGATGTCTGAAGCCCCCTTTAAGCTTTATAATGATTTGATCATTCTTTGGGGCAACTTCCTCATAGTTGAAACAAAAATTCCATATTGGTTTTCATTTGCCCATTTTTATTCTCTTCCAGCTTCCTTGCAGATGACACTGGACTGTGCTATACCCTTGAGTGCCTTGAAGTTTTATTTTTTTTTTTTTTGAGTAACAAAATAAGTATTTTCTAACTTAGCTTTCTTAAGCCTCCCCAGGTGTTTAAAAAGACAGTCTTGCAAACACAAGCTATCAGAAATATTATATAGTAAACTGTACTTTTTTATTTTCCCACTTCAGCATGTCCTTATAATTTATTTTTCCAAATTCATTGTGGAGGGATGATTGTCAGAATGTGCTGACTAACAGCAATACCTAATGGATTCACAGTGCATGCCAGTAGTTCTAAATTTGAAATGATTTCCAGCTGTCTTTTCTGGAATATGAACAGTACCTGCTTTTCTTCTCTATGTGCTGTACTTCAGATTTTTGCCTGAACAACCCAAATACACTCTTCCTTAAGAAGCTGCATGAAGTAAATTTTCAAATTCACTTCTTCATTGCTCAGTTGAGTCAAAACTTTACATAACTGCTCAGAAGTTGTTTTTTTTTTTAGAATGAATATGAACCTTGAGGAAAATAACTCAATCTAATGTCCACTTGCCTTCCAGTTCAAAGGTCTTCCTTAGTCCATTTTCATGTTGTGGAGCCAAGAACCCCTTCATATGTTGACTGTTGACTAACACATAAAAAAAGAAAAGTTTAAAAATGTTCCAATAATATAATCAAATTAACAGAGCAGTGATCTGAATCTGCACAGATTTTTTTCCAGGGAGAAATTCCAGACTAATATAAACACAATTTTCTCTGCATGGCAGGCCAAGTGAATAATGCATCAAAATACAGGATTTTCTTTAATTACTTTCTAAAATGGGAATGAAAAACAACAACAACAAAATTCTAGAAAGCAACCAATTCTCCAAGCCTCTCCTCTGCTTTAATATAGTAGATTGGAAGTTCTTTGTTTGGAAAATGATTGCTCAGGCAGGTACTTCGGGTGAGTTGTAGCCAGAGTAGCTGTGGAAGTGTCCAAGGCCAGGCTGCATAAGCTTTGATCAACCTGGTCTACTGGAAGGTGTCCCTGTCCATAGAAAAGGGGTTGGAACTGGATGATATTTTAGGTCCCTTCCAACCCAGACCATTCTGATTCTGTGATTACTGAGTATCCTATAAAGCCTTGCGTTTTGTAGGGGCCAGAGCCAAAGCTGGAGTCTTAGTGGGTTCCATAAGGTCACAAGTGCTTCGTGCTGAGATGAAGTAATTATCCAGCAATTAAATTAATTTGACTTAATTACCCATAATTTCTCAAAGTTTCCATAGCTGCAAGCAACCGTTAATATTTATGTACAATGTCCTGGTTTCAGTTGGGATAGTTAATGTTCTTCCTCGTAGCTGGTACAGAGCCCTGTCTTGTCTTCCGTCTGAGACCAATGCTGATAACACCCCAATGTTTCAATTGTTGCTAAATTGTAGTTGATCAAGAACTTTTCAGTATCATGCTCTGCAAGAGCGGAGGGGCACATGAAGCCAGGAGGAAGCAGAGACAGGATGCCTGACCCAAACTAGCCAAAGGGGCATTCCTTACCACAGCATGTCATGCCCATATATAAACTGGGGGGAGATGGCCAGGAGGGGCCAATCACTGCTTGGGAACAAGCTGGGAATTGGTCAGCAGGTGGTGAGTAATTGTATTGTGCATCACTTTTGTTTATTGGTTTTTATTTCTCCCTCTTTTATTGCTATGTCCTTTCTAATATTTAAAAAAAAAATATTTAAATTTTTAAACTGTTCTTATTTCCACCCACAAGTTTCACCTTTTTCTGATTCTCCTCCCCATCCCACTTCGGGGGAAGTGGGGAAGTGAGTGAACAGCTACATGGTACTTAGTTGTCTACTGGTGTTAAACCACAACAATGCGACCGCAAACCAGGCAGAAACATTCCTTGGTTTTTTCCTGAAATCTTTGTTAGGGTCCTGTGCTACTCTTCAGTCAGGATTATGACTGTAGCTTGGGAAACAGTGGTAAAGTAACCATGTTAAGGTGATGCACCACAGGAGTTAGTCATTTGGATACCTGTCTAGAGGATGTCTGTATGAAATTCTGGGGTAGCTGGGGAAGCTGGGATAGGCTGCACCTCAAGTGATGGCTGTTTGATCCATATCTATCAAAAGCCAGAAGAATGTTTCAGACTGTGTCAAGATATATAAAGTTTTTGTTTCTGCATTGGGTCATAGAAATAATGCACTAAAATGGGAGTTAAATCAGAAGCCTCTCCATTCCAGGGAGTTTAAACAATGGAAAGAAAACATAAGCATGCATTAGCTATCCTGCAGAATACACAGCATTCATTGTTTCCAGACAAAAATCTGACCTTCTAAATAAATACCTAGTTGTTTATTAGCTGGACAGAGGACGTTACTTTTACCAGGATCAGGAAAAATATTATCACTGCAATTCTTGATCTGTGAAAGTAGACAGTGAGAACTATAGTAACTGAACAGGAATTCAGTAAGGCATCTCAAGTGGTACCTGCACTGCGTGTCATTGGGGAGCATGAGATCCAGAGTGTCTTTCCTTGCTGTCAAGTAGGGATGCAGGTGTAACTAATAGGAGGGAATTACCATGTTAGGAGACTCACAGCAGGAGGTCTTCAGCCTCTGCTCCTCCTCAAGCCTTTGGAACACAGAGAATTTGCCAGGTCTTGAGTATCACCCATGGTGAACCTGTCTGGTTTTTTCTCTCCTTTTTTTCCCCCCTTTGTATTTTAACTGTAATCTTGAGGCCTAAGTCTCTGCTATTTGTGTAAAAGAGGTCCCTACTTTTTGAGATGCTGCTACTTCATGAAGAGATTCATATGCTGGATCAGATGAGGTCATAAAGTTAGTGTTCCGCCTCCAGCAGAGCCACTGACAGTAGAAGTTTAAAATGGACAACCTCCAACTTAGATGAAGAAAAATCTAATTCTTACTCCCTTTGAAAAGAAATCATCCTGCTTCCTGGGATCAGGATATTATTTTTATTTTGGAGAGGCATATTTTCATCATCCTTAAGTGCAGTCTTTGTTGTTATGTATGTTAACATTGAATTCCTCGCCAATACATATTTTATTTGATCAGAAAGTCTCAATACCTTGTTGAATAATGCTGCAATCTTGACCCAGACACAGCCCACAGGAATAGGCTACATGTCTACTCATCCAGTATGTCAACATTTCATTTCAAGAGTGCAGCTTCAGTGTCTTGTTTGTCATCTGAGGACAGATATGTCTGTATATTCAGAATACACAATACATAAAAAGACACCAGTGATGCAAGAAAAAGAACAATTTTGCTTGAAAGAATTTTCTACTAATTCTGGGCAAATGTAACTGAATAAAAGAAACACAAAACAATTTGAAGACCAACATTTTAATATTTACACTGGTTGTGAAATTTACGCCGCTTTTTATTTTACTGTCTACTCTCCCAAATACAGATGTAAAGAGAAGCAATAACTCAAACAGTAGGCTTATGCAGCTGTATAAATGGATCTCTTTGTTCGTGACTATTGTAAGAGTTCCATCCCTTATTTCAGCAAAGTAGAATTGCCCTTGACTAGTAAGCAAATATTTTGTTGAATTCAAGCACTTCTGCACCAAAAAGGTTTTCTTCTGCCACAGCCCATTTATCTGTCACACACATCATCCCGTATTTCAAATTATTTTCTGAAAGTAGGAAGACAGACCTATTTGAGACTACAGTCACTTTTTTCCTCTCATCGTACCACTTGCACAGTAACACACAGTGGTTGAGGTTGGAAGGGACCACCAGCGGTCATCTAGTCTAATCTCCTGCTCAGGGAGGGTCACCTGGAGCACATTGCTCAGGATTGCATACAGACAGCTCTTGAATACCTCCAAGGAAAGAGACTCCACAGCCTCTCTGGGCGACCTATTCCAGTGCTCAAGCACCCTTGCAGAAAATACATTCTTCATGTTCAGTCTGAACTTTCTGTGTCACAGATGCCTTTTTTTTTTTTTTTTTTTAACCTTCCCTCTGTTTATAAACCATAGGGAATTAACTGTTGCTAAATCTCACTGAAACAATGGTTGCCTTTGTTCAGCTTCAGCTTGGCACCGAGTATTGCTGCACCTTAGCTAACTGTTATTAACTAGACCAGAGTACACATAGTGATGCTCCTGCTCCACTTTTATCCTTTGCTTTCCAGGGCTGGAAATGCATGATTTCTTCACTCAGGGAATACCACTTCTGAAACACTTGGACAGCATAGTCTTATGATAATAAAGTATAACTGAACAATTAAATTTGTGTTTAAACCCACTTTAAAGGGTGTTTATTTAAAGCAGAAATGGATTAGCAGCCCAAAATATCAAGATTTTCCTTTATCAGTTGCACATATTCCACTCCCACCCTTTGTATGACTGTGAATGTGGAGAAATGCAATTCCTTGAAAACCTTCTCTTAGTACCCTGTGTTTGGTTCGTGCGTGCCCCAAAATGTAATTAAAAGCAGCTTCAGGGAGATAATAGCCTGCACTTCATTCCTCTGGGAAGCATTTAATAGCTGCATTTCACTCTAGCTAGCTCAAATCTACTTCACTAGGAGCTACAAATTCATTTCACATCTGTATCTGAGAGCAGGTGATTGTGATGAAAAGATGCTTAAATAGGAGTTTCTTAGGGAGCCAAAGTGGCATGAAGTGAAGGAAGGAATGACTGAATGCTGGGTCATAGTAAGGATGCACTTTGTGCCCTGAAATGTTTGTGGTAAATGTTGTGCCTAACCAGAAAAGAAATAGGTATAAAGCTCAAGAAATCAACTGGATATTATTAAAACTAAAACCCACTTTTTCCTGCAGTTAAACATATTAAGCATATTCTAGTGTTTTATAACTTGGAATTCATGAGGGGAATAAAGAGGCTCCCTGTGCTTATGATGGTTTCAGAAAAGAAAGTAAAAAACGTAGTAAGCATTTTTCAAGTATTAGCAATAACACCAAAGAAAGGAATGTTCAAAGTCCTAATAGTTTGCACATTTATGCATCTCTCTTCTGCAGATAGTCCTCTGGTGAGTGAAGCTACCTAAGAACATTGCTAGAAAGGCTCACAATGACAGAAAAACCTGCACTGTGAGGGCGCAGAGTGAACAATGTGTGGGATGAAACCCCATGAAAAATAAGTACTTACTTTAAATTTGAATGCTAATTAAGAACTCTATAGGAAAGGTGAAATTTACAGGAGCTCTTGTTGACATTAACCTTACAGAGTATATATTTTCACTCCTCTCTAAAGTTCAGTGTAATGCTTACCAAGATAAAAGTAGCTCTGGAGAATGACCTGTGTTACCTGTGTGAGTCAGGCTCTTGTGGAGTGCTAGCCACACTGGGGACCTTAAAACTCCAGGTTGTATACACTCAAGAACTGTGTTTTTCAGATGCTTCTGCAAGCCCCCAAATATTTTCAAGCACTGCTGTAAACTCCTGTGGGGTGCGTAAAACAATTTTGCACTGGGAACAATGACGTTTTTGAGAAGAGTATCTTTACATTCATGCCCAACTTCCCAGAGCACAGTGGTGTTCCATGTGAATTTAGCAGTCTGGTTTCACTACATCTAGAATGAAACCTGTGGTTCCCCAGTCACTTTTATACAACAAGTGCAAGTACACTGAAAGGATAACCACAGATTCTTGTTTCTGGTCTCCCATACCTGGAATTCATGACTGTGGGGCAGTGTGGAGCGATGAGGGAATGGATTCAGCAGAACACTGTCCTGGGGAAAAAAAAAAAAAAAAAAAAAAAAAAAGAAAAATCTTATTCAGCTGAATATGAGCTTTTTCTGACAGATAGTATGGTTACTGGGCCACTAGAAATAGGCAGAATGAACTGCTGTGGTGAGTGGACAGGACAGGTTCATCTGGAGGTAGAGCTAGTTTCTGCTAGAATCATGTGTTGGCAGGCAATTAGGATCCCATCATGAGGTACACATTGCCACATGTCCGCAGTAGTCTGGTAAGCATCCCAACAGGCGAAACAGCTGGCTATACTGTAAGTCCCCCCTTCTAGTTCATTCATTCAGGCTTCCTTCCTATTACAACCAAGACATGGAAATAACGAGGTGCATTCTCAGGTTTCACTCTGAGATGGGACCAAGTTACATTCAGTAGTGCATGCTGAGATGTGGTAGCTCCTAGTTTCTCTGTTTTGTGGAATTTTTTGCAGGTTTTGGTTATTTTAAGTATCCTGGAGAGCAGCTATACAATACTGGGTTTACCTACTCGGGAAACAGAAAAAGGGGTTAAATAAAATCTTGTCTCTTAATTTTATTTCTTTTTAATTAACGTATCAAAGATAATATCAAAATATAGAGAATGACATAAGCAGGAGTACTTTTTTGTCATACTTGGTGCATTTGAAATTTGTGAAATGGACTTCACATCTCAGGCACCTGTAGGCAATGTCTAGCACCTCCTGGCTCATACACAAAGCATTCATTATCATGTCTATACTCTTTATAGTTAAAGAAATCCCTGATGTTCCTGTGGCTCCAAGAAAGCTTTCTAACACCAGTTAATACACTCCAGGGAGGGCTGATGGTGAATTTTCAACTTTCTCTATATTAAGACCCTCTGTGGTGGATTTACTGGCAGAGGGGTGAAGAGGTACGACCTGGTGCAGTATCCTGTTCCCCACAGCCCATTTGTGGCTTCCTGGCTGCACAGCCCTGCCATTCAGACTGGGCTTGTATCTGCCCTTAGGCAAGCCAGAGATCATGATTTATAGGCTTCTTTAATTAACACTTGGCTGTCAGAAGGGTCCATTGGTACATGTACATCATCGGGGTGCTGTTGGCCAGCTGTGCTGACCTGATGTTTGCAGGAGACATGTCTTTGCCAGGAGACTTCTGCTGGGAGGAGGAGTTGCGGCAGCTGCTGGCAGCTGTCTCCTGTCTCAGCTGGTGTGAAAGGGGCAGCAATAATGGGTGAGGAAATAATCTATTGTACTTCTTCACCCATGGTGGCAAAGAGGGTGAAGTGGAAAGTGTGAGGTGGAAAGTTCAAATGGCGATTTTGACAGAAGAACATTTAGGCAGCCATGCTGACTGGCTTCTGCTCACAAAAAAGAATGGGTGCCCGTGCTTGCCATCACTTCTAAAACAAAGCCCAGTCCATATTCGATCTGCAGTGCAGAGTAAATACAAACTCATGAGGAGCCTTAACAGTGGCTTGCCTGTGGATGTGCTGGGAACCAGAAGCAGTACAAATGACTGACCCCTCCAGGTTGGGCTGGTTTCACATGCTGCCTGCGAGTGAATTGTGTCTTTCATGGGAATGTTTTCATTAAATCCAAATGATCACAGAACTCCAAATAGCCGTATTAGCTTGGAAGCCCAGAATCACTGCAGTCCATTTTGGGCCTTTAATTTTCACAGATTTTAATGTAGAGTAAATAAAAGAACTAATTAACGCTTGGGGTGTGAACTTGGCTTTTTATCCTTTTCATCCTGGCTGGCCTGTCACACAAGGGTGCTTGGACCTCCCACTTGGTACCGCTCCCCCCCCTCCTTCATAGCCAGTGTTATCACCTCCAAAACAGCTATACTGGTGCTTTCACAGATCACCGCTCAGGGTCCAGGGGGCGGCACTAATTTTTCCCACTACCTAAAATGTCAAATGAAGCTGTTTTCTGTTTCCCTCCTGTCATTGACATGAATTTGCAATGCTGGACTGCTGCTTTAGGAGGTGGAAAAAGTTAAAAGGCACCATAAAGTCCTTGTCCAGCCTTCCTGAATTACTGCAGCTTTGGAAACTCTGTCTCATGCTATCTGCTGTGACGCCAGAGCTGTGTGCTGTGTCACTGCATGACAGAGCCCTTCATTTTAATGAGCTTGAGCCCTGTTCAGAGTGCTAATCTTGTGAACAACTAGTTTCTCAAATGCTTTTACAAAATGCCTTTGAGCTCGCTGAGCTTTTATTTTTACGACCTTGGAGGTGGTGGGGAGGCAGAGGGGAAGGAAGGAAAGATCTTCCTAGCACAGTCCACAGAGCACAGACACAAACTTAAGGCTTTAACTTTGGCCTTGCAGTGGAGGAAGTATATTTCTTATCCCCCCTTAGGAATGACTCTATATTTAGGGAGAATATACTGGGTTTATTTAGTTACCATTGGAGTTCAGATTCATATCCTCACTCTCCTCTCCCATTCCCTCAAAACCCAGTTCTAATAAATAGGCTGAGAAAGCACTCTGTCCCCATGCCATGTGGTTATGTACACAGCAGCATTTAATGGAGCTCTAGGTGATGGAGCCCCACTTTCAGGACCTTGGTTTGCTCTGGTAGGGGCACTGCAGCTTCTCACTGTGTCAGTGCTTTGCTCCCACCCTGCACACTACATTCTTGCAAAACCTCACACAGGCGTACTTCTGTTCATTTGGAGCTAGCAATATAGACTGAGTTCTGCAAGTAAAAAAATCAATATAAACCAGGCTGAGATCGATCTAAAGGTGTCCCTGCAAAAAAAAAGACACCCTAATTTAATTGACTTTAAGAATTGCACTTTTGGTTAAAGTTCCTGTGTAAATGAAAAATATAGTGAGCAAGACCACAAAGAATTAGGCAACCAAGTTCTCATAAATTTCCAACAGACACAATGAAAACTTTCACTAGCTGGATATTAAAGCCTGCACTGTTAAGACCTACTATAAATGCACAGTGGACATAGTCCAAAGCTTTGGAGAATGTGTGGGGGGAAGATGGGTGCGTGTGATAGGTAATGTGGCTGCCCAGCTGCATCTCTTTGGGTGGCACAGTCGCACAGCTTGGACATGTGCACCTCAGGCTGTGTCATGAGTGCAAATGTCAGGAAGGGTTAGTGCTGTGTGTGATTCTGTGAAGAACATAGGGATCTCTGCCCTTCTCTCCTGTTCACAGTGCAACCTCCAAATTGGGACACTAAGAAGTCTGAACGTCTTCATTCTCCTCTGAATGACATACATCATAGCTAACTTTGCTCCAGATTCTTTGGATCTATGTACAAGTAAAATAATCATTTTGCCAAAAAAATGTGCATGCAGCAGTTAAGAACTGTGATTTCCAGAGGACATTTACAATGCAATGTTTTGCTATGTTGATATCACTGATAAAATAATATCTGTCTGGCACTGGAGAACTGCTGGAGAATTTAGATATTTTGAATCCAAATCTACTTGCCAATTCTAACTTTTTTTTTATTTTACTCATGTTCTATGAAAAGGAAAAGAATAATTAACTTTCACTGTATCTTTTTTCCTGGCCTGGCACCTGCCAAGGCTTTGTTCTAATAAAACTCTTTTTAAGAGGCAGGGTTGAATATGCATTTGAAAGGAAGTGTTTGTGTGTGCAGTGTGACAAACAGGTTGGAGAGGCAAAAAGAGAATGCATATGGTAGTCTTCAAGTGCTACTTCATGCATAGTGAATTTGGGGTTTTCCCAGTTTTGGTTTTGAAACTTATATTTAAATTTGGGTATCTTTGCAGTAAAGGTGGAGCTTATCCTCAAAATAGCTTTGTTATTTCAGAAACTACTTCTTTTACCCTTTCTTTTTTCTTTTTTAAAGCTGGAGTTGGATCTCATTTCTAATTTCTAAGGTTGAGAAATCTTGCCCTTAAAAAGTTGTTTCTTTTTGAATTACAAGCATTTGGGGATTTTGCATTGTTTTGTTTGTTTTTTTTTAAAGGCATTTCTAGGAAACACTAAGCATTTTGTTTTGTAACCTTAGACACACATCCATAAATCAAATATTTTTACTGTTCAAGATCTGTGAAAAATGAGTCGTGAGTAAATTTCTAATGCATCAGATATAGACATATGTCCTATCTGTTCATAATATTCTGTATTTGCATATGTTCAAGTTTCTGATTAGAAGATTTTTCTTCAGAATTTACTGTTAATAATGATGCACAATAGAGCATATGGCTTGAGGTTTTTAGAACTGCTCAGAAATTAGAATTCTTATTGCGCAGGAATTTTTCAAAAGGTGAAAGTGTCCAATCTAAAAAGAGAATATGTTCTTGGTTACTCTTCCTCTCATCTCCATTAAAAAAGAGTCAAACAAAAAAAACCCACCCAAAACTGACCAAACAAAAAAGCGACAAAAAGCAACTAACAAAAAACCCCCCAACAAAATACAAAGCAACAAAAAACCTCCAAAAATAAGAAGAAAAGTTAAAAATCACTTATGTAAAGTCAAACATTGCTTTATTTCTACCTTTTCAAGCAGTTCTTAAGCCCAAGACATTTGTAGCTGTGGCATTTCAGTGAACAGAAAGCCAGGAAGGACTGTGGTCTGGAAGTCACTATTCCAGAATGGAAAGCCTGGTACTGAGACATTGAGGCTGGCCACTCTCTTTTAGTCCTCTGAGTGGACTGCTAGGAAGCCAGGTATCCTGGTATCACTGACAGCCTGTCCACCACCCCATCCTTGATGTCCATGTTCTGGTGGTGTTTTCCTACCTGCTAAGTTTCTGGCAGGGGTTATGTTCTCCCCTCCCAAGTCCCAGTAAGATGAACATTGCCTTCCCAAATTCCCTAGGGTTTAGAAAGAGTGAAGCCGAGATATAGGCAGGACCACCTACTCAGAGGGAAATAACAGACTGAATATTGAAACCATTCAACTGACTCATTTCAAAGAAACTCCTTCATGAAGGATAGCAAGGTGTAGATCACCAGAGTAGTTCTAAGCAAACAAATGAAACCCACTGACTAATGAGACTCAGACAATGGCAGAGAGAAACAGAAAAGGAAAACAGCAGCTTTTCCATGAGCGAGTAGGAGCCATGCAAGGAGACACTTATGTGTCGCTACAACATGATGCAACTACCTACCTTCCTGCAAGCTAGTGCTCAGGCCCCAAGGCAAAGAAGGATGAGGACCAGGCTGTGCACACTGTTTTGTAAGAGGTTGGCAGTCCTTTGCTCATATCTCTCACATAAAAAGAGTCAGTCATTTTTTCTCAGTCCCAATTTTCTTACTTCACTTTTTGTTTTGTGAATGTGAGACCCAAAACATAATAAATATGCTAATGCCTCTTTTATCACTCTTGCTAGCTCACTATACAGCTCCCTCTCAGTCCCTTCCTGCTGTGTGCTGTTCATATGACTAGCTGAATGTCTCACACTGGAATTACAGTGCAACAACCTTTCCTTAAAAGGTGCTGAATAGCATAATGGAGAACACAATAAAAATACTTCGGTGGGAATAAATTTTATTTTCAATTTTGCACGCAGGACATTCAAACCAAGTGAATGTTGTTATTTTTTTACAGGGAAGAGCCTAACACTTTTCAGTTTGCTAGCAGTCAGGGAAGGTGTCTATGTTTTCCTAAAATCCTATTCTATTAGAGAAGCTACTAGCTTGTGTATTTCTTCTGACAGCGTATTTCAAAGAATGAAGTCAGAAATTTATTCTTCATTTGTTGTGTATAAATACATCCTGCCACCACTATAGTATTTAGGTTTATAAAAGATTAAATTTATAAACTATGTAATTGTCTTTTGTTTCTCCTTTAAACTTCACTCATGACTGAAAACATTTTGCAGTTGCCAGTTCCTTCCTGTTCACACATGTAATCTGCAAGGCAAAAAGAGAAGTTGAAGCAGTCTGCATTAGCTAAGCAACCTCTTCAACATGTATTGTCATTTCTGAGGTGCATTACTTACCAGTAAAAAGATTTAAATCAGTCCTGGGTGGAAATCAAGTAATAACTAATTCAAACAAAGTACAACAAACAACACTCTAATTAAAAAATAATACATAAAAACTGTCAGAAATCTGTGTCTTCCTTTTTCTTTTCAGAATTGATTGCACACAGAAGAAAGCCTCTTTGCAAAACCATTACCACAAAATAAAAATATTCTTTCAAAGGGCATTGTTTAAATGTTACTCAACATTAGAAAACTGTAAGCATCAAACCTGTGTTGATACATGCCTGCTTGCCAATGCCAGGTTTCCCACGCACTAATTCTGCTGTGAACTGTCTTGCTCTCTGAGGCCCATGGTAGGAAATGCTGTCAGCATGTTAGTGTAACTCTGGGCAGAGACTGTTGACTGTGTCAATTGTTTGCTAATCTCTTAGCTGAGCTGGCACTTGTTGAGCACAGCATTTTTAGTAGTGTTCCAAGATGACCACACTTTTTTGTTGTCTTTAGCTAGCCCCTCAGGCTGATCTCAGGTTTTGAAGAGCTTTGCTTTGTCATCTGATGTCTGGCTGTCAAAACTGAATTTATTTTAGCATATCTGATCAGTTACTTAGAACTTTACTGTTGTTTTTTTAGCTGAAGACTTAATGGTGTTTGTTGTTTGGTACTACCATTTACATATATATATGGACATTTATGTTGGAAAAATCAATAACTGGCTAAAGATGAAGTAGTCTGTTTTCAGGGGTAAAGTTCATGGTCCAGCTAGTTATATTTCAGGTAACCAGAATAATGCACCTTTGCTTAATTAGAAAATGTGGATTAAAAATAGCTTATTGAGGATTGCTGCAAAGGGAGGATGCAAACTTGAGATGGAGCCAGTGCAACAAAGAGTTAATGGCAATTGATATGCAGTCAACTGTTCTGCACAAACCCTGCCAAAAGTCTGCCAATGGAAGGAATGCCTGCACTGAGCGAGTACAGCAGTAATAAAAGGAAGAAAAGAAGTTCTGTAGGTGACTAGCCAAAGCAGAACAAAAATGCCTGCTGCTTGAATGGACAGGAGTCTGCACTTAGTGCAGGATAACACTAAAGGTCGCACGTACTTTTCTGAAAGGAAGAACACTCTGTGCTCTCATGTTTTTTTTTTTAACGGAGTGAGTGTGAAGACTAACCAGGTCTCTTTTTTGACTCTCCATGCCAAAAAAGAATCAGAACATGAGTGCATGCTACAGATTTTTATTTAGTTCTTTGTGTTTGGGGTAGTCCAACTGTGATTTTCTGACCAGTGGGAGAGATAATAGCTCCTGGACTCCTGGGGAAAAGGAAAGCACTAGAAATGGAGTAGATCTGGTAGGTATTTGGAACTGGCCTGGGACTCTTTTGCTTTGCATTTTTTTCTTTGTTCAGCAGGGTGCTTCCTTCAAGACATCTGTGGGTTTTCTATGATTGATACCCAAAAAAAGCCTTAAGGAAAACTATCCAAATAGTCTCTTTTGCTGTGTGTAACTGAGCAATGTAACTATGGCTTATGAAAGCTGATTGATTGCTTACAGGAATAAATCATACATGTGAAAATGTTCACAAGTACATGGAAACTCACGTACATGAGTTAGTGAGTATACCATCAATTGAAGTGGTAGAATTAACTGTCATGTCAAAAACAACTCTTGAGAAAAACTGTAGTGATTCCAGCATAAAACTAGTATGAGTGAGAGAGGAATTGAGTAGTGTGTTTTGACGATTTTCTCTTGCTGTGATAGACAAGATTATTTTGACTGGCACAAATTTTAGCATATTAGTAGCAAATGTGAATTGCTTTGTGAAACGGAAATGTAATCAAGTGCACTCATTACTGTAGTCTATCATTCTAATTGAATGCATTCCTTGGAATTTGTTTATATAGTACTTTTGGCTAAAATAAAGTATGTACTTTTTTATTTTTATAAGTATCATGGGGAGGCAGGGAAGTTAAATTATCAAGTTAAAAATACACTACTAAGACTCTTAAAATTGACAATAAAATTATATAGCTAAGTTTCTTTTTTTTTCCACTTTCATACACTGTCCAAGTATTCTGTTTTTAAACTGACAACTAAAAGGCTCCATCAAGAGCCTGAAAGTCAAGCTGCCTCATTTTCAGTGCTTATGACTCCATGGGATTCTTCTCCACCTCTGATTTCTGGCTCCAAAATCAGCCGCAGATAATGCCAAAAAATGTTCTTTGTTCCCCTCATCCCTTGAACATCTGTGCACAGCCACACAATTTTTGGTAAAGAGCATATGAACAGTAGACAAATCACTTGGGATACTTTTATGGAGTTTGTGAAGATGTCAATTGTGAATTAGTTTCTTTGTCTCCTGCTGCTCTGCTTCTGACTCACTGACTGGGATTCATCTGGCCTAAATTAGGCTTCTTTCTGAGCTGGTGTGATCATCTACTTATCCACCATTGACTTTGCTGACCTCTCCATACTCCTACTGTCTATTAAGATATCTAAGGTTAGCTGCTAAAGGTACACAAATAGTCTCTCCTGCAAATCCATAGTGAAGGTGCCTATATTTTTCTGACCTTTGATATCCTGCTTCCTGAGCACCTAAATTCTATGTGTAGTATCTTTGAAACCCTAGCAACCAGCTCTCCTGTAGAGACAGGACAAGGAGTAATGCTTTTAAAATAATGTAGGGTAGATTTAGACCAGAAATAAGTAATTTTTTAGAACAAGGGTGGTGGGGCACTGGAACAGATTACTGAGAGTTGTGGATGCTCCATCTCTAAAAGTGCTCAAGGCAAGGTTAGATGGGGCTGTGAGCAACCTGATCTAGTTGAAGATGTCCCTGCTCATTGCTGGGGGAATTGGACTAGATGAACTTTGAAGGTCCCTTCCAACCCAAACAATTTTATGATTGTATGATTCTCTTCTATGACTTTGGTGTTCATTCTGCCTGGACTATCTGTTCTGGTTCATTTAGATCAAGATGCCAAACTGGAAGAGGCTTCTGTCACAGAAACAGGCTGCCACTTACAGACAAAGTTCTTTCTTTTTGCAGTTTGGAGGCAGTGGACAAGATGTAGTTCTTGGTCTCATAAGACCAGTCTGAATTGGTGAGCCCAGCGGCTCAAGCTGGACTTGTTCAAGTTCCTTATCTGCAGTTTGTGATGACCTGTTCTCAGCAGCCAGTGGAGTTAGTGAACATTTGGACTACAGCAGTGACTGGCAAAGGAATCTAGGGATATGGTGGGGAAATACAATGAAGATAAGATGTGGAGTATGCTACAAGAAAACGAAAAAAAGCTATTCTCCTTCTGAAATCTGGTTTTAATGTGCTTCTGAGACCAATATACTGCTGATGCATGTACCCTGGCCCTTTCTCCTGAACTATGCCAGGAACTTAGGTGTCATTTGGGAAGTTATGGCCTGTTGTTGTGGGGTCTCAGAAAGCCATATCATCCTGCGCCTTCCTATTCTAATTCATCTTATATGGAGAAAAGTCTACCTCCATGGCTTAGGCATGTTATTCTTTCCAAGGACATCTGGGGAACACAGATTGTATCATGACTGAAAATGCTCCCACTGTCCACAGATAATTTTGGTTATTTTTGTCCTATGAAATTCAAGTGCCTAGCTTGGCTCCAGTGCCTGACTGTGCTTCAGGTACCTAACCCCTGCAGATGGGTCCTAGCTGTTACATCCTCTTTAAAGATGCAATTCAAAGGCCTCTTTTTAGCTTGGCACTTAGATTAATTTAGGTGGTTTCATTGTCTATTGACATCCAGTCTGAAAACAAAGCTAATTGATATCTGACTAGCAGTTGTTTCCAATTGTGGTCTCTATACTACAATAGCTATGTTTGGCTAAATAGACCGTGTTGTTCAAAACACCAAAATCTTTCCTACTGTTTCAGAGACAATTTAGGGTACTTGAAATATCTCAATATAAAAAAGGAAAGCACCAAACAAAAGGACTTGCTAATAGAGATAGCTGTTGCTGACGCTTCTCAGTTTTTATTAACACTTTTTTGGAAATTCACTCAAAAAAAGAAAGGCACATTTTATTTACACAGATCATTATTTATATTTGGTGCCATGAGGCATCTTTTTATTTCTTTATAGGCTTCTAAATCTCTTCAAAGTGAACTGCAGCTGTAAGCAGATGCTCTTCCCTGTTTTTAACAGAGGACCATTCTTAACAGCAGAGTCTTCTGGAGAAGTTCAATAAAGCAGACTATTGACATCAATTCTGCAGGTCATATCTTCCATCTTATTTTTAGTTTTCTATAAAATCTCTGTTCTAAGTCATAGGAAAATTTCTGACATCAAGCTGAGTTTCAGCTGACTTTCTGAAGCAGTCAAGTTCAGCTCCTTAACTGTGAGAGAAAGAGACCCCTTAGAATAGCAATTCAATCTTCTAAAGATCTCAACTACCCTCTGAAATATCTCCACACCATTAACTAGAGGAGTGCCTGCAAACCTATGGGTAGGCCTACATCAGTGTCTTGGTTCTAATCAGAAATGTGTTCTAAGACAAGTGTCTCTACGATGCATACTTGTGCTTCATTTCATGAGCAATGTCAGAGCACAAAACCAGGATTTTATTCTGATTATAGCAAGCTGAAACACTCCAGAAGTGTGCATAATGTGCACCATTTGCTGATAGTTGTTTGATTCATGGGACTGGATTAGAACCAAACTGAAATACCTTTCCCCAAAAAAGTGTAGTGTGGACAGCAGGTCCTCTTGTATCAAATGCTTCTCTTTGCAAATCCGCTTGTGTTGTTTTGCACTATTTGCCTGTACAGCCTAAAAATGTGAGGAAGGCACCCAGAAGACTGTGCCAGAGCTAGCAGCTGGGTATATGATTCAATAGACCCCTAAGGTTGAGTTTATGTTGAAGTGCAAGTATGCTTTGCAGCACTCTTGGCCACTAGTAGAGGTCTGCGTCCACTTTTCACTCTGTGAAGACGCCAGGCTTTGCAATGCCCAGATATCTTTTTTTTTGGGTGCTCAAGGGGAAGGAATTTATATGCAACCAATAGCTCTTCAGAGCAGGATACTTCAGGTGAAGACTGAAAGCCTTTGTTGGGGTGTTATAACTCTGGAGAGAAAATGACAGGCAGCATTTTATACTTTTAAGTAAGAAGAAATAACAAATGTTATGATGAATTCAATGAAGGTGGATTTTAAAGCTCTGGACAGAATTACTTATATGCATTTTTGGAAAAATAAATAAAGAACAGACATGTCTTAATTGATCTATGAGGAAGAAATTCTTTAGGGTAAGGATGGTGAGGCACTGGAATATGATGCCCAGGGAAGTTGTGAATGCTCCATCCCTGGCAGTGTTCAAGGCCAGATTGGACAGAGCCTTGGGCGATATGGTTTAGTGGGAGGTGTCCCTGCCCATGGCAGGGGGGTTGGAACTAGATGATCTTAAGGTCCTTTCCAACCCTAACTGTTCTATGATTCTAGTTTTCTAAGATATATATGTGAAACCCAAACATTTTACAGAGATGCAGAACCCTTTGAGCAAGGCTAAAGCTGAAAATGCTATTTTTTTAATCAACTATGAATTGGGAAAATGTAGTCTGGCATTATTTTCTTTGAGTGTTGGGTTTCCTTGAACAAGAACATCTGGGCAGTAGGAATCCCTTTGCATTGCCTCTACTGTCTCACTTGTGAAAGGGTGACATACCTACTGTAAGGCAGAAGTAATAGGAAAGCCACAAGGTGGTGAAGGCACTGCCCAAACATTTGCTCTGAAACACATTACAGTTCAGTCTATTTCATTTAAATCTCAGAAGCTGGTGCTTCCACAATGAAATAAACAAAAATAAATTGACTTTGACTAAAGATCACCACAGATCTGTCTGTTTCACCAAATGGTTTTCACATAAATATGTGAGATCAATCTTTGGCTAATGAGCAATATCTGACTTTCTTAAAGACCAGCTTGTTCAACTGCTTCACGTCTTGCCATGCTGATAACTTTAATATTTCAAGAGAGACACCAGGAGAAATGGTAAACCTGTGTCCTGGGTTCAGCAGTAGCAGTCATTTTTCTCCTTCTTAGTAGCTGGTGCAGTGCTGTGGTTTTGACTTTTGACCTGGGAACAGCACTGATAACACCAATGTTTTCAGTTGCTGCTCAGTAATGTTTAGTCTGACGAAAGACTCTCTGAGTCTCATGCTCTGCCAGGGAGGAGGGGAAGCCGGAAGGAAGCAGAGACAGGACACCGGACCCAAACTGACCAAAGAGTTATTCCATACCACAGCATGTCATGCCCAGGATGTAAAAACTGGAGTCAGTCATTCCAGAAGGGCGAGATCACTGCTGGGGTGGGGCTGGGTATCAGTTGGTGTGTGGTGAGCTGTTATATTCTCTTCCCTTGTTATTTCCCTTATCATTATTATTATTGGTGATAGCAGCAGTGGTTTGTGTTATACCTCAGTTACTGGACTGTTCTTATCTCAACCTGTGGGAGTTACATTATTTCGGTTCTCCTCCCCATTCCTCCTGGAGCAGGGGGGAAGAAGTGGGGGAGTGAGAGAGCTGCTGCATGGCTGATTTGCCTATTGGGCTTAAATCAAGACAGTCTGGTAGCTCAGTAACAGGTAAGGGCACACTGTCACAGTTGTCACTTTTCTGGCCTCCATTTTTCACCTAGGAGGCCAGGCAGTGCTGGCCTCTGATGTGTTTTAAATTTCTGTAGAATGCCTCTGAAACTTATCTTCTCTATTTATCAACCTTTCATCTAAATATTTTATGCTTTCTATCAAAAGATTAGTCTCTCTCTTTTTCATTAATAATCTGGAAGATCCAAAAAACACTCTCAGGAAGCACCCAGGATTTCAAAGATGTCTGAAACATTTCAGTCCACCTTCTAGCAACATGCTGACTATATATAGAAGGGAAGAAAGGGCTAGTTAGGGGAGTGGGACAACATGTGTCACACTCTATTGCTGATACTTGCTTTTAGAGAATGAGAGTACTGTCTGCTCCTTTGCACAGTGATCAAAAAGATTTGAACTAGGAAAGCTGGCTCTGTAATTTGAGTTTAAAAATGTAGCTCATGTGGTCCTCTTGTTTAAACGCAGACTAGCTTCGTTTTTGATCCGCCTGTTGAATAAAATTAGTTCCTAAGAGGGTCCCAAGACTAAGTGCACAGAGGAAAAGTGATTTGTAAAAGGTGATGCATGGCTGTGGAGATATCAGAGGTCTAAATACCTTCCAGAATGTTCTGGATTGAGAAATGCATTTCTTCTCTCCTGGTGATATCTCAGAGATCCAAGAAGACATCCTGTACAAACATGCAACAAAAGTATTTTTCAGATGTTGCTACTGTTTCATGAACGAACTCTAACCCATAATAATATTAAAAAATTATGAGAAATCTTCCATCAGGTATCAGATAACCTGAGATAGATAGCCTGAGATTTTCAGTTATAGTATGGTAGTAATAATGTTCCTGTCATTGCTATTCCAGGACTTCCACCCAGCAATGCAGTTTTCCAATTTGGATATGAATGTAAAAAGGTTGAGCTGGGAGAGTGTTTAGTAATAAGTGTCATGGGATCTTTGCACAGATGTTCACACTATTCCACATTTGAGAGACAATCACCTCAAAAGCAGTGGAAAGAAGGAAGCAAACTACACCTGGCTGACCTGTGATAATTTAGCCTGAAAAGCTGTTTCACTGTATGCAATTAACGTCATGTCAGATGCAAATGTACAGCAACTACAGATTAGCAGTCAGATGAAATCAATGTTATTGTAACCACTGACAACATTTCATCTTCCCTTTCAAGTGGAGACATGAAGGACAGAAACATCAAATTAAAATAGGATATGAAGAGTAGAACCCCAACAGCCTGTTGGCCTCAGAAGTACAATATGATTAACTTGCACGGTGAAGGTAAGTGCAAAGGTAGATTTGTAATTCAATTCGACTCATTGTGTCCAAGAAGATGCAATCTATAAAAGGCCATTAAGAAAAAAAATGCTGCTTTTGATTCAAGAAAACTCTAAAAATCATTGCATCAAAGACTGGGAGAGGGAAAAGGAAGAGCCTCAGTACAGCTTGATTTTACTTTTCCCACTGAATATGATCTTGTCAATCTCCGAGACTTGATTGAACTAGATGGTCCTTTCTGTCTGACCAAATATTGACAAATGCTCCTGGGTCCTCAGGAAAATGTCCATACAGGGACTGAGCAGCGCATCGTTCACCTGATAGGTTTCCTCTAAGTAGGATATAATGGACTGAACCAAGAGATGTTCTGGTTTGGGCTAAAATTTGGATTTTATCGTCATTGGCAGAAGATCAGTTTAATTACATTTCATCTCAGGTGAAAAGGTGTTTACTTGTTTGGAGCATTGTATTATTAATCTAGTTTTGGTTTTAGCATTCTGAAAATGTTCTAAAGCAATTGTTTTTTCTTGGCAAGGTCACTTGGTCATTTTGAGCAAATTACTGGAGCGATGGTTCAGCTTTGCTGAACATTCTGCCCAAAAGAATATGCAGACGCTTATAGACTCTTGATAGTCTGAGTCTCCCATTATAGTGCACTTAGGAAACAGAAGGATGGACATCAAATACTTCAATATAGATCACATTTTGTGAGTAGTTTAGTTATTGCTCTTCATCTGCTGAAATTCACAGTTTTTTAAATAACATTCTCTGCTAATGCTACTCCTATATCATTCAGCGCTATGGAAATTGTGTATTCTTTTCCAAAATAACCTGAAACTACTCCTGACTTCCAAGCTTGCTGTAGGCACTTAGGTCAGCTCTGCCAGGACAGGGTATATACGTTCGCATATTACTAGAGGTGTTTCTCAGTGGTGCATGCATGTATTCTTGTGCACTGTGTAGTTTGGATAATAGCTCC
This sequence comes from Psilopsiagon aymara, assembly GCA_024733675.1. NCBI lineage: Eukaryota > Metazoa > Chordata > Aves > Psittaciformes > Psittacidae > Psilopsiagon > Psilopsiagon aymara. Next base: position 68,780 of record JANRGW010151880.1, read on the forward strand.
ATTCCCGTGCAGCTGGCTATGGAAGAGCATGCTGCGGCTGTGTTCCCACAGGGAGGCATATAAGGCTTGAGTGTCTGAAGCTCCACAGCAGCCATGGCTAGCCCTTTCAAAGAAATATAATTTAGTCCAAATGACTACCTTCCATCACCACTTTCTACCACACCCAAGAACCTAGGTGATATGTCAATGGCACAAAGCAATCCAGGGAGACACACTAAGAAGCAACGTATCACACACTGGCTACATGAGTCTTTAAATGATGGATTTTATTTAAAGATATAAAATCACACTCAAGGCTCATTAAACTGCTAGTCAGGCTTTTCCTTTGTAAGAAATCTTTCCATCGTTAGACCAAATGAATAAGATGGTTGAAAACCGCAGCCACTGCTGGTTCTGTACTGAAGAACAGAAACTAACCTCTCTTCAAAGAAATCCCATCACAAGTATGCTTTTGAATATTTCAACTAAATTGAAAGCACTTCAAGCTATTTACAAAGTAGGAGAGTCCTCTCATTGTTTACCTGTGGTGTTCCCCCCTCGTGCATTCTCTCTCAGCATGAATGCATCTGGTCATTTCTGGTTTACATCCACAGCATTCCCAGTGGAATAGCTGGGAGATCTATTATGAGCAGCCAAGTCTGGAACTATCTGAATTTGTTATCTTGTCTGGGTATACAGACTTTGAACTCATAGATGGATTACAACTGATTAATTTGCTCTGGGTTGCGCAGACTCTGGGAGGATTCAGTTGGAGCCATTGTTCACTTGCCTGTTCCCTTCGGTAGTCCTTGATTTCTCATCCCCTCGGTCTTTGACTCCTCTCCAGCTCAGCTAAGTGTAGGATCTGATATGGGCAGCTAAGATGGTTTGAGAGGGAGAGGAAGTGGCACAGCTGTGGTGTAAAGCCCTGATCACCTCATCTTCTCCCCGCTGATGCTGTCACTGTGCCAAGCAGTGTGGTGCAGATATCTGATGTTAGCCTACAGGTACAGAGAAGCTGCCCCATCCCTGGAAGTGTCCAGGGCCAGGCTAGAGGAGACTTTGAGCAACCTGGTCTAGTGGAAGGCATCCCCATCGTAGGGTGTTGGAACTGCATGAGCTTTGAGGTCCCTTCCAATTCAAACCAGTTTGGGGTTCTGTGGTACAGGGGATCCTCATGAGATTCAGCTCTATGTCATTTGACACTTTATGGAGCTAGTGTAAGAACACAACTTAATGAGAATCCATTCTGAAGGACTTAAAACTTAAATGAAGGTATTTGCTGTGGTGCCATTTATAAACGATTTAAATAAAATATTATGCCGGATGAATTACACTCTGTGAGCCCTGCTTTCTGGACCTCATCTTAATCGTGTGCCAGGGCTTGCTAATGTTAAAACTTGACTTTTTAAAATATCTGCCTTTGACTCTTCAGATTTTTTGTGCTCAAAACATTTTTCATTAATACTTTAGACAATAGAAGTTTACAGGACTGAACACCTGTAAACTGAAGGAACCAGGTATGGAAAATTCAAATACTGATTAAAAATAAATTTTTAATTGTGCAAAACAGAGTTTAATTCATGATTTGCTAGCCGAACAATACATACAGCGGAACTGGGAGCAGAAACAAACCCATGTGACTTAGTATATGCATTGATTAGTTCTTGTGAATTATCTAAGTGAGATGCACAGGTATTAAAAAAAAAATAAATTCAAAAGCAGCTCATAAACCAAAAAAAAAAAAAAAAAAAAGTGGCAAAATAAATTGAACACCTGTATATTATAAGTTATCTGTTCAGTTTCTCTCAGCAAGATTCAAAATGGACCTTAAAGAAAATACAGCCAATCAAAGACCACAGAGCAAAAGTGAATATGAAGCCAACCAAAAACTATTTTTAGTTACTGCTGCACAGATTCATTTCTAGTAAATGTCCCACTTAGATTTTAAAAGCACTCAGGATTTGCCTTTTGCACTAAATTTGATTTCCCATAGTGGCAACACTTTTTCAAATATATAGGCTGTTGGCTTACAGAGAGTTGAATCATATTGCCCCAGGATCAGCAGTAGCAGTCATTTCTCTCCTTAGTAGCTGGTGCAGTGCTGTGGTTTTGACTTTTGGCCTGGGAACAGCACTGATAACACCGATGGTTTTAGTTGCTGCTCAGTAATGTTTAGTCTGCCTAAGGACTTTCTGAGTCTCATGCTCTGCCAGGGAGGAGGGGAAGCCGGGAGGAAGCAGAGCCAGGACATCTGACCCAAACTGACCAAAGAGGTATTCCACACCACAGCACGTGATGGCCAGTGTATAAACTGGGGGCAGTTACCCAGAAGGGCTGGATCACTGCTGGGATGGGGCTGGGTATCAGCCGATGTGTGGTGAGCTGCTGTACTATCTTCCCTTGTTGTTTCCCTCATCATTATTATTATTGGTGGTAGCAGCAGTGGTTTGTGTTATACCTGAGTTACTGTTCTTATCTCAACCTGGAGGAGCTACATTCTTTCACTTCTCCTCCCCATACCCCTGGGAGTGGGGTAGGAAAGGCGGGAGGAGCTCACAAACTGTGTGGCTGATTTGCAGCTGAGCTTAAACAACAACAGTTCTTTTTGGAGCCAAATGTGGGGCTCAAAGGTTTGACATAGCGGCAGGATTAATAGCCACTTGGTAGAATGCTGATTTATTTGCTCTCAAAGTTGTTGCCCTTGATTCTCTTGATTTCACAGTTTCAGCATGTTGTACCTTACTTTCAGACAGTGTTTGCTGTCTTGGTGTTTATCATATGGGAGGCTTGGGCTAAGGTTCTTGTTTCATTGTACTTTATGGCAACGATTTGTAATACAGGTGGGCTCTGGCAGCAGGGTTCGATGGACATGGACAAGGACTTGTACCTGGCCATCTGGCTGCCCTTCACCATCCTGGCCCTCGTCCTCACCTCCATCCTTGTGAGGCTGCGGGGTGCTGTGGGGGAGAGGCCCAGAGAGCCTCCGTCTGAACTGGCCTGGCAGAGTGGCCTCAGGGACCAGGAGGCCAGGAAAGAGGCGGCGGAGGAGCCTAGCCCCATGCCTGAGCCCAGCCCCACGGCAGCCGAGAGCATCCCTTGGCAGCTGCCCTTCTTAGTAGCTGGTGCAGTGCTGTGGTTTTGACTTTCAGCCTGGGAACAGCACTGATAACACCAATGGTTTTAGTTACTACACAAATGTTTAGTCTGATGAAGGACTTTTTGAGCCTCATGCTCTGCCAGAGAGAGGGGAAGCTGGGAGGAAATAGAGACAGGACATCTGACCCAAGCTAGCCAAAGAGGTATTCCATACCACAGCACGTCATGTCCAGTATATAAACTGAGGGCAGTTACCTGGAAGGGTTAGACCACTGCTGGGGTCGGGCTGTGTATCAGTTGGCAGCTGCTGAGAGGTTAAACTCTCTTCCCTTGTTGTTTGCCTTATCATTATTATTATTGGTGTTAGCAGTAGCGGTTTGTGTTATACCTCAGTTACTGGACTGAACTTATCTCAACCCACGGGAGTTACATTCTTTCAATTCTCCTCCCCATTCCTCCAGGAGCAGGGAAGGAAGGCAGGGAGCTCACGAACTATGCGGCTGATCTACAACTGGGCTTGAACCACGACACATATGTGACATAGTAACTACAGGAATTTGACTTGATTTTTCTCTTCACCAAGTTGGAATTCTGATTTCAAACAGGGAAAAGAAACGCTTCACTCTGCAGTGTGAAAGCAGACTTATTTTCATGTGCAGTTCCTTTGGAAGGAAACAATATCATTGCGGGTTCCATCCATACAAATGTCCCCTTCCTTGGTCGACATGTAGCTTTGCAAGGGCACTTTGGACACCCCTGAGTGCCAGGGCTGTATTTCAGTGTACTGTTTATCCCATTCAAAGCTGCATGAGTATGTTCTGGGTGGTGGCACCCAGTGGGTCTGACATTTTCCTGGTTTGTTCAGTTGTGCACAGACTGTGCTGTAGTCCAGTCATGTTGGGTTCCCACAGACAGTGGGTTACTCTGAAGAAGAATCTTGAAGCATCCAAGGTTTCTGGACATCTGAAGTCTCAGATAGATGTTCAAGCATTGCTTCAGGTGAAAAAATGAGAACCTACCGAAGGAAACTTGGTCCTGCTGGGGATCCATTTCACATCAGTGGTTGATTAACTGATTATGTTGGACTGCACAGCAAAAGAGTGTATGAAGAGGCATACTTAACTGGTTCTTTAGCTGATGGAGACTGCTGTGCAAGTGCAGTGTATTCCCATTTGGTGTTATGGTGTTGGGCTTTGTACTAGCATGGACACTGTCCATACCTATTCCAGCAGGGAAGTAAGACTCAGATTTTACTCAGGGTTATAAAATTCCAGTGAAGATGATCTCTACTATTTCCAAGGTAAAAAATACCCATGAGTGAACAACATCTTTACCCAAACCATCCATCTCCTTTAACTGCACTCAGCAAATGTGCAATGGCACATGATTGTTCACTGTTCCTCATGTGCAAAGACAAGGTGTTCCTGACGTGTATTGAGTACAACTAATTATGCTTTAAAAGTACTCTGGCCTGGCAAACTTTTCATGATTATTTCTTTTCCACAATTTTATCAGTGGTGTTGGGATTGAACAGCTCTGTATGCTATTGCACCCTGAAATAACAGGAAGACAAAGCTATAGGGGGTTGCAAAAAAATAAAAATATTATTACATTTAATGTAAACATGTAGGAATATATTCACAGATGTCCCTTCTAGTCATCAGAAGAGGTGCTTCTGCAGACAGACTTCGTCTACCCTCCTTATCTTCTGAGAGAGGAGGCCAGAGATATCTAGGCTGAAGAAAACTTTCAAGGCTATTCCTTCAGTAATCCTACAAGATTGTTAATACCTAGGCTGATTTAGGAGGTGCTTTTGAATATTAATTACTGGCACCAAAATCTTGCCAGCTGTTACTGTTTGTTTCAAGTTTCAACAGCAAAATTTTCAGGGAATCAATTAATTTCAATTGATTTAAATTTTTGGCCACTTCTGAAAAAGGAAGTAAAAACTACGTATTGTCCAGTTTGGGGTATGGTCTAACAAAAAAAAAAAAGAAAAAAAAAAAAGCCCACAGGGATGAATTTACATTTGGGAATAGTCAAACCCAACTTCTGTCTTTGAAATTCAGAATTTCCATCTGGAAACTATATCTTTTAACTCCTAGGAATGCCTTTTCATAGTCTGGCTTTAAAGTGATGCACACTGTCTTCTGCACACTGCCACAGAGATTCCAATGTAATAAAACTCAGCAGGGTGACTTCAAGCACGCTTGCGATGCCACTGGAACCTGTAATTCACCTTTGTGAGTTATTCTTAATTGGGCTTTTAAAGATAATGGAGAAGGTACTTTATAAAACTACACATCAAAAATCATTTCATTCAGGGGCGTTTGCGCAGAATACATGGAGGTATACATACACGTTGTAGCAGCAAGAGATCACTTAGTAGCAGTAGCAGCAGCAATAAGCTGGCGCTCAGTAGCTGACAGGAAAGTAAACCAAGTCAGGAATTAGGTCCAGAATGCAAACACAGAAAGAATTTCACATACTGTGCCATCAGCATGCAAGTTTCCAGATGCTCTTCCAACCCCATACTGTCCTTCCTCTCTGCTCTGTCTCAGCCCCCACCCCTCTCTCTATGCTGATGTTCAGAGGGAACTTTGCCATTTCATTTGACCATGCCATTCATTAAAAATGGGGGAAAAAAGATAGAAAAAATATATTAAAAATCAGTGGGGATAAATCCCATATGCCTCGTTGCCTAGTACAGTACAAAATGTACTCCTGTATGCACAGTACAACACAACACATTCCACTTCAGAAGGAAAAGTCTTGTATAAACTTGGTGTAACGAAACTATCTGTATATTAAAAACAAGCCCTTATTTATTAAGACCACCAAATCCCAGCATCCATTTAAAAACTGGGCCTCTTTCAAAGTCTCTGAGTCATCATGAAAAACATGATTCATTCAGTAAACCCAGCTCACCACGGCTTTCAGGAGATTCAGTTTTAAACCTCCTCTGGCAATATGAAAACCAATATCTGGCTACCAATCTCTGTTTCTAATCATAAGGAGAATTGCATCCTATTGCTGGTTTTGCATTCTTATCCTAAAAACGAACCTTGCTCTTTCTTCTGAGTAATTTTAAGTATAATCTGCTTAAATGCCTTTTAAGGAGCCATGAAATTCTACTTTCCACTTCAGACATAGCTATTTTGAGGACTTGCCTTTTGAGAAGAGGGAATTTCACGAATATTAGTCCTTTCATAGACCTAGGAACTGGTGCTGTCCAGCTGTGATCTCCTGGCCCAAGCCTGAAAACATGTTGTTATATAAAACCTCTATTAAGCAGAGACTGAAAAGATGCCTGCGTCATGGAACACGTTTGTTTCAGGAATCCTCATCAAATGCAGGCATCTAATGAATTTCTTTCTGTTAACATTTGGACCACTCTATTGATTGACCTCTTCGGTTTGCTCAGGAGCAAACAAAGCAAAAGTGTTAGGACCTGCATCTCTCATGGCACTTGAATGCACATATGGAAATATTTTCAAGCCAGTAGTACAGTGAGGATTTGTGCCTTTCCAGTTTAAGTAGCATATTTTGATGACTGCTTGCTCAGGAAACCTGGCTGCCATTCAACTGTATAAATTTCTTTATTTAAATACTTAGCAGCAGCACCCAATACCTTTTGCATTCAATAGCACATGCTGGAATTTTCACCATGTTTTCTTATTGTTTTCTATTTTATGATTCACTTTATCATGTTCTTAAAAAAATGCATGAAGTCCCCTTGATATGCACCCAAGAAAGCATATGACTTGTTCCCCAAATTGTCATGTGAGGTATTCTGCTTTAAGCATCATGAACAGCCTTCAAACTCCTGCTCCTTTTCTTTTGGGAACTTTCCAGATAGTTTGCCCTTTCAAAAAGGAAATAGAAGTACTAATTGTCCAGACACTGTACTGAGATCACTCATTTCACACAGGTTATTAAATAATGACTTGCAGACTCTACAAATAAAAGCTGAATTTGCTGACTTTTATATCCAAGGCTGACAGTTTGATTCACAATGAACTTTTTTGCTTTTCCCTGCATGCAATTTTGTGGAGGCTTTTCAGGTCTGTACAAGGAGATATGTGCATTCTTCTTTTTGCTTAGTTTATTTAGTAATTGTGGCCCACCCAAATGATGCTGGGATTTGTTTATAAAAATAAATTATTGCATATTATACCATGCATCTGATTTTATTTCATTTTAAATAATCACCCTCAGCAGTATTTTACAGTCTGTGGTCTAAAGCCTTGGGAATTCCTGCACTGTTTTTAGGTGGCTTGCAAAAGTATAACTAAACCTCTGTTTGTGAGGTTTGAACTATCTGAGCAGGATTCTGCCCCTTTATTAAGAACTTTTAAGGCCAAAAATTAAAAGAAAAAAATGCATTGCAATCACTCCTTTACAACAAATTTGTTTGCTTATGTGTAGATGGGGATATTTTTGGGAATAATGGCGCTGTCCATAGGTAGAGAAAAAACAGTTACTAGAATATTCATGAAAATGAACAGCACTACACAAAGAAGATGAAATTCAGTAAGTCAGGTTAATTTTCAAAGTCTCAGTAAACATTCTTCCTATTGTGGGAAAGCCTGAATAAAGAATTGATTTCAGAAGCATCTTAGAAATGAAATTTTCCAAATAATTACTTCGTTGCAATTAAATATTTTTCTAACAAATCAGAATGGAAAAGGAAAACCAAAATACCTTATATATTCCTTATATATATCTCAGGGAGATCTGTTTCTGAATTACCACAATTTTAATTATTTCTTTATTCCTTCAATGAATATTCAGTTCTTCAGTAGGTTCATAGATTGGTTTGGAATACTTGTGAAATGAAAGAATCACAAGGGCTGACAGCAAGATTTAAATCAATGAACTGTGATTTTTTTAACCTATTTAAAATGCTTTAAAGTTTTGTCTTTAGCCACTTAGTTTCAGTGAACAATGTCAGAACAAGGATGTTTTTACTGAAGGTCAGTAAACCTTGGCTTCCTTTGAAGATGTAAAAGTTGCTTTGCAGGTGAGATAAAATTATGTGTACTTAAATGTGCAGGGATATACCCATATATTCAAGTAAAAAAATATCAGGTATTTATTAAGTAAGAAAATATCCAGTTAAGTTATAACATGACATTTGAAAGTAAAAAAAATAAAGAACTGATGTTATGACCCTGTAGAGTCTGTCATTAGCTTTGTGGCAAAAAGATATCATTCTGCATTTACTTGAGGTCTGTTTAAGTCTACATGCAATATAACTGATGTATCTTCTCACAGGCCTGGCTGCTAGTCAGCATGATCTATCATATCACCTAGGATGAGTGTAAAGATAAAAGCTGTAACTTGCTGATACAACTAAAGGAAAATTTCTGTGTGGTGTAAAATATATCATTATCAAATGACTACTCCAAAATACTCCAGGATGAACCACCTTGGTCCACAGATATCTGCAGAAAGTCTATATTGTTATTTTGTCATGACCTAAAGGATTAGAAATTTGTTCTTGAGAAAGGAGTTAACTGCTGCTCATATCAGAAAAATATGTGTCTGTTATGCTGGAAGACCATGTTATACACCAGTGGTAATCACTCTGGCTCCAGCTAAGGTGCATCCATCTACTTAATGATGTCACTATCTCAGTGCTGCTTGAAATCAGTAGGACTGCTTGTACAAGGCTGTTTAGAGCCAGTAATGAACTGGTAATCTGAAAACAAGATTGTTTATTGTTTCTTAAAGCAGCTCAGTAGGGTCCAATCTTCGGCCTATTACTGAGACATCCTCTTAAGGGACCAGCAAAGTGAGGAACTCTTGATATGAAGCTAAGGTTTGGCTGAAAATAAGGTTTAACTGAAATGAGAATTTTTTACTCATGGATTTCAGTCTCTGTGTTGTGTGAAATAGCCTCATGCTAGGCTGAAAGCCAAAACAGCTGCTTGTTTAAATCCCTTGCCAGTTAGAGCACCCCAGGACAGGTTCTCTGGCAGTCCTAAGGCTGGAATCCAAGATTAAGGGAAATGAGCCCTTAAGCACACAGTCTGAGATGTACTGAAGGATTCAAACCTGAAGGGTTTGACCCTGCCTCCTCCAGCAACTCACTGTTGCCAGGGATGACAGCAGCCAGCAGCAATGATCCTGGTTCCCTCCTAGACAGATGCAAGGGCAGGTGAAGTTGATGATCTGATTACCAGCTGTCTCTGTGGGCAGTGAGCCTCTTGTGCATCTACTGTTTAAGGACTTTCAGAGTGTGTCTAGGTGTGCTCTCATTGAGGTGTTCAACATGCAAAGGGCCACCTGAGCTATGTTCTCTGTGCCATAGATAACACATGACCTAATTATATGCAGTGGTAAAAGCCCCACTGATTTTCCTGAAACTAGGATTTTACAAGAAATCCCTAAGAAAAGAATTGCTGGAGGCCTCTTTCCAGGCAGTTCAGAGACACAAATACTTTAAAAAATAGAAATTTTTCATTTTAGCATACAATTCGCTAAACCATAATTTGGAGCCCCTATTAATTTCTAAGCCACTGCCATGGGATTCATCATGTCATTTTAGACGAGACACCTGTGACCTGCAAGTTTCAAGATATACTTACCTACATAGAAATCCGTGAATGTTTCTGGAAGATGGTTTTCACTAATCTATTTTATGATGGCATGAATATTATCTTAGATTCATGACATGTATGAGAGATTCTGGCTCTAAGAAATAAGAAATTGATGCAGTTGGGTTTCTTACTCCTGAGGTTACTAGGATACTTCCTTACTAGATACCAAATAATACTCACAGAAGACTCTAGTCCTTCATTACTGATTTGGCACAGCTACAGGTTGGGCAAAGTGATTCAGAGCAGCCTTGAGGAGAAGGACTTGGGTGTGTTGGTCGATGAGAAAATGAACATGATCTGGCAGTGTGCGCTCGCAGACCAGAAAGCCAACCGTATCCTGGGCTGCATCTAAAGGAGTGTGGCCAGCAGGTTGAGGGGGGTGATCCTGCCCCTCCACTCTGCTCTTGTGAGACCTTACTTGGAGTATTATGCACAATTTGGTGTCCTCAACACGAAAAGAACATGAAGCTGTTGGAACAAGTCCAGAGGAGGACCACGAGGATGATCAGGGGACTGGAGCACCTCCCATATGAAGTTAAGATGAGAAAGTTTGGGCTGTTCAGCCTGGAGAAAAGAAAGCCTCGGGGAGACCTCATAGCAGCCTTCCAGTATCTGAAGGGGGCCTATAGGGATGCTGTGGAGGGACTCTTTTTTAGGGATTGTAGTGATAGAACAAGGGATAATGGGTTCAAACTTAAACAGAGAAAGTTCAGGTTAGATCTAAGGTAGAAGTTCTTTACTGTAAGGGTGGTGAGGCACTGGAAAGGGTTGCCTGAAGGAGTGGTAATTGCTCCCCCCTTGGTGGTGTTCGAGGCCAGGTTGGACAGAGCCTTGGGTGGCATGGTTTAGTGTGAGGTGTCCCTGCTCATGGCAGGGGGGTTGGAACTAGATGATTGTGAGGTCCTTTCCAATGCTAACCATTCTATGAATAAATAATTGCGAAACACATACTGTAAGTTGTGTCCAAGTGGCACTGCTTCTAAGAAACGTTTGGATGTTTGTCTTTTTTAAAATTTCGCATATTTTTGAAGATGACATAATTTCTTCTTCATTTCCATTATGTAGCTGTGAAAATGAAACAAAACAAGCTTAGTACCTGCTGTCTGCTTTCCTGTCTGACAGCTGGTTTTAGATACAAGCAGTCATTCATTCTTCTCTGCCAGGAGTGCCAGCTTCTTCTAACTGCTCTTTCAGCAGCCACTCCGAATAACCACCTCCTGATCCTGTTTGTACGGTGCTAACTGCCCTCACTGTGGGCTGATTCAGTGGCCCTGCATGCTTCTTTCCCTCTCACGCACAGCATTGAGAAAAATACCCACTTAAGGAATTGAAGAAAAGATGCATGTGGATGCTGTTTGCTATCTCCTTTCAAAAGCTGCTAATGAATGTATCTGTATCTATGCCTTTGCCTTCACATTTAGTCTGCCACCCACCTCCTTAGGTTAGGGAGTGTGACATGGGAACTACACGTGCTGTCTTGCAAACCTGGTGTAACAGGACCTCTTACTTGGGTCCACTGAGCAGTATTTGCAATAGAAATGTGAAATAAGCCCATGCACCTAATTTTCCCCAAATGAGAACGGCTTTTTTCTTTCAAACTTATGCCCATTGACTGCTATGAGACCAGAGCACTCATTACCCTGAAAGCTATGCTTGTTAGCTGTAATGAAGAGGTATTTCTTGTTTTCTAAAAGTACATAAGGTTACATCTCATGAACATAGCATCAATAAAAGTGTGTGAAATAGTACAACACTGTGACAAGACTTTTCCTCTTAGTTTGTGAAAGAGCTCTAATTAGAGAGGATTTTCAGACATCAGACTGGGAAGCATTTGCTTTGTGAAACAAAGATCCTCAGGATTTGAGCTGGGTCATAACACCTCTGTGGCCCTGAAATTTGTTTTTCTTAATGAAAACAGAGTAATATGGTTCAGAGCAGGAATCTTGTTGAACTGCCTACACTTGAGGCTGGCAAACAGCAAACATGAGGAATTATGCAAGCCACAGTGAAAGCTTAAAATGATGCCATTGCTGTGGAATTTGAGAGTCCTATAATTTTGAGTTCAATATCTCTTCCTTAGAGGAAGAGGCCTTGCAGTAATGAATGAAGACATATTTAATCATAAACATACAAGGGAGACTTGACAAGGATCCAGTGGAACCTCAAGTAGCTGTATGGGAAATCAGGATAAGGAAGCTGTAGAGTACTTCATGATCATGTCACCATCCCTGTGAGACAGCTATATTCCAGTGCTGTCATGCTGAGCAGATCCCCGTGCCTCTTGTGAGTTGAATGGAACAATTCAGAGTAAAAAGCTGACTGGCATGAGAAAGCTAGTGGAAAGACTGAAATTTCATAACAGGGCTGAAAGCTCTATTTTTGGGGATGTACGTGGTATGTCTGACTCTTATGTTGTCCAATAGGAGTACATTTCACTCCTTCATGGTTGAAGAGTAATCCAGACATATTCATGACTCATTGGAGGCAAGAAAAAAATACAAAAAAATGCAGATGAAGATGATAATTATGAATCATCCAATGACTTTAATGCTCAGATATTCTAAAATATTCAACCACAGTATTCATTTTCACTTAATCTCAAAACTTGATGGCTAGTGTAGCTAAGATACTCTTAAGCAATGAAAAGCAGTCTTACAAAATAATATTAGCAAAGGGAAAAATGTTTTTCATAGCCAAGGACAAGATTGTTTTCCATTATCAGAAATGAATAAATTAGTGGAGAGGCTTTGAGACTTGCATACTTTCTAGAGCAGGGCATGCCATGCACTAAGTTCTTGTATATGGTTTTGCTATGGAGGAGTGCTTTTCCTGCTAGTATTATGTGTAGGAGCACTGTCTTCCCTCTCTAAGTAGCTAGGTCTCTGTTCTTCAGTGTTTGACTCTTCAAGGGATCATATGTTGCCCCATATGCTTCACATAATAACTCCCTACTGTGTTGAGGGGGTTGATTTCTTATAGTTTAATAGTTAAAAAAAAAAAACAACAAAGCACTTCATTATCATAAATATTCAGGTTTCTTCCTTAATCCTTAATACACTGTGGTTTCCCAAAGAGTTCCAACTTATGTTCATCATAAGAACAATTCTCAAGAAGTCCTCAAAATTTACACATTCTCCTTCTCTGTTGGCATGCATCTATACTGTAATCATGAAGGAAAGCTTGGAGCTAAACAGCAAATATTTATGCTGTTATAAGAGCAGGATCTGGTCCTGGAAAGGCCTTCTTAGGCTTAAGGCTTCTGTGTTTGTCTGAATTCACCCATGTGGCTGCAGGCACACATGAGTGCTTGCTGTCCATTAGGACCCCCAGGTCCTTTTGTAGAAAATTGCTCCCCAGTCAGGTCAATTCCAGTGTGTACTGCACACCTGGATTACATTTTTCCAGGTGTACCAGTCTGAAGGGAGAAATGTGAGTGGTCAAAGCTGATTATGAGAGAAAATGGATTTTTTTATGTCAATGACTTCATGACAGAGAATGTAACCCAGCCAGGGATGGAGCATTCACAACTTCCCTGGGCAACCCATTCCAGTGCCTCACTACCCTTACATTAAAGAATTTCTTCCTCATATCCAATCTAAACTTTCCCTGTTTAAGTTTAAACCTGTTACACCTTGTGCATCAGAGCTAATGTTTGCCTGTAGTCAGGGTGGGAGAAGAACATTAAAATGGACTGAACTGTACTCAAAGCAAGCCAATGGCAGCATACATAAAGAACTCTGAAGCATTTTATTACTATGAAATGATGAAGCAAAATATTTTGGATCAGAGGTATTCAGAGCTTTGTTCTGTGAAAGGTTTAAAAATTTAGACTTTTGGTCTCAGTTTCAGAAATGAAATATTGAAGTCATGCCTACAGCTACTATTTTACCAGCTGAGCACAATAAAATTGAAGTATTCCATTTTTCTTTTTTCCCTTTTTCCCCCCCTTTTTCCCTTGTTAATCTTCAGAAGTTAGAGTGGCAGAGGGAAAAATGAAGGAAAAATATGAAAGATTATTGTTTTGGGGTGGACAGTGAGGGAAACTAATACAAGACATTATTCATTCTATTTTATTTTATAGGAGTGAAAAGGTCAGAAAAGGATAGGGAAAAAGCAGAAATACTTGAAAAATCCAAAGAAACTTTGCAAAGTAGGTCTTCATAGCTCGGGGGACCTATTCTTTGGTTAGTCTTGAAAACAAAAATTCAACCAGCTCAAATGCAATCCTTCTCTGCTAAGTTACTTGAATGAAAGATTCCCCTAAATTTGCATACGTCAATAACTTGACAGTTTTCCCCAGAGATCTTGGACACTCAGGATGCTACACTTAGAAGTTTCAGTGCATTTCTCAAAATCAGAAAACAGAAGCGTAGGCTATGGTGGCAAGGACCTTTTAAAAATAACGCTGGACTGCAGTGCAATTTTGAGCAAGGTGAAGTTTAAAAAATTAAAGGAATTATACAAAGTAGTTTTACAGTACTATCTATCTTATAAAATGAAGGAAATTTTTACCTTGAGGAATGGTATATTATTGCCCCGCTTTATTTCTTCATAAACAATTCGCATCTTTATCACATGCCCACCATCATATAATACTCTGCTGATACATAGGTGGCACAAATGTGACTCTTTTAGAACTTTTGAAAAGTGTAACAAGCAGGATTCACAAAACATTTTCTCCACAGTCGTGGTTTTTCTCCTTCCTCAGCCTGTCCATGTCCTGCTGCAGGTTTATATACAATCTCCTTTCTATTATAACAACCTACCTGCATATGTTCTCTAAACAAGGCTCTGGATCTGTGTGAGTGACGTTTTAGGGGGGCTGTTTTTTAATTTTGCAGCCATGTTAAGCTTAGAACTTAAACCATGATCGTATTTGGGAACATAAAGATATCTACGACAAATCATGAAAAAGTACTACCTAGCATCCAATGCCTGGTCTGGGCAATCCTGTCAATTCACCTTCCTTCCCTCAAAAACACCAATAGCTTTAAACCTGTATAAAACTACCAGGGCAGCATATTTCTGTCATCTGCAGTCTGAGGGATTCCTAAACTGACAGGATGAAGTCTTTACATTTAACGCCCTTAATGGATTGTCTTTCTATCAGCTTGCCCAGAGAACTTGCTTGAAATGTTTTCATGTTAATATTTATCAATTACAATGTCTTGTGAAAATAAAAAAAATGACTAACATCAGACTGTTTTGTTATTTTATTTTTTACTGGCTGTCCTGTTTTTGGCTGTGGTAAAGTTAATTTTCTTCACAGCAGCTAGTACAGGCAATGCTTCGGATTTGTGCTGGAAACAGTGTCCATAGTTCAGGGATGTTTTAATTCTTGTTGAGCAGCGCTTACTCAGAGTCAAGGATTTTTCTGCTTCTCATGCTGCCCCACCAGCAATAGGCTGGAGGTGCACAAGAAATTGGAAGAGGACACAGCTGAGACAGCTGACACAGTTGAGCCAAGGAATATCCCAACCATATGACATTTTGTTGAGCAATAAAACTGAGGAAAGAGGAAGGAGGGGGAGAGACATTCAGAGTGATTGCATTGCTTTTCCCAAGTCACCATTGCACATGATGGAGCACTGCTTTCCTGGAGAAGGCTGAACACCTGCCTGCCCATGAGAAGCAGTGAAATGATTCCTGTTCTTCTTTGTTTGCATGCATGGCTTTTGCTTTGCTTATTAAACTGCTGTTATCTCAACCCATTAATTTTCTCACTTTTACTCTTCCAGTTCTCTTCCTCATCCCACTGGGTGTGGGACTGAGTGAGCAGCTCCATGGTGTTTAGTCTTTGGGTGGGATAAACCATGACACTGTCTTATCCCTCTTGCCTATTGGATCTCTCAGTGAAAATATACATATTGGTGGTATGTATTCTATCAGGGGCTGTTATTTTGGAAAAAAGATCCACGAAATAACATCCTGTGGGGACAGTAAAGAAGATAAAAGAAAATATATGAGGTAACCAGTAAAGTAGCAGTTTTTCTAATAAATGCGTGCAATTCAAATGCAGCCATGATCAAGGGTATTTTATTTTTAATCCTGGAGTTCGCTTCCTCACTCATCTTTCACTTTTTTTTCCACCTTATAACATACTTTTTAGATGGGTTTTTTATTTTGCTTTAATAATTTTTCAACCAGACATTTCTGTTTCTCTAATGTTTGTTTTAGGTAATTGTATTCGTTACTGAAAAGGTGCAAAATATTTTGTCTTTTTTTTAATGATGCAATTTATCTTGATGATTTTCAAGAGCAAGAGATGCATTTGCCACCAGAAGGGTCCAATTTCAGGAGTCTGGTTGACACATGGGCTAGTTTGTGCTTCTGAGTAGGCTCCACTGGCTCCTGAGCCCTGCTTTTGTCCCCCTCCTGCCTCCATTCCCAGGCATGGATGTCTTCTGAGCTCGCATGCCATCACCAGTGCTGCTGTTGCACAAGTGCTGGAATACTGAGTCACTGGGCCTCTTTTTCAAGGGGTGAGTGTCTCCCAGTCTTCGTCTGCCTGCCCATGCTCCCAACCATCCTGACTGTGTGTGGAGCCAGCTACTTGTGGCCATCTCTAGCAGGCAGGAGAAGGCATTTAGCTCTTGGATCCTGTTTGCTGCTAAGCATCTTTTTCCAAGAAGGTTGCCAAGCTAAGTAGCAACATTTCTGTAAAATGCCGATGATAAAGGGGTTTTAAACCAAGGGACAGCATTAAAGCTTCAGCCTTTCAAGCATCAGGGTCTCTTTAAAGACAGTGAAATCTTCTCCCTTTATCTTATGGTAAACCAAAGTGACGGCAACTATGTGAAACCTTGGATTTATCAGGTTCATTTCAAACTTGAACAACAATAGCAGCAATTCAAATAGATTGTGGAAAGACATTCAGATCAGTGTAAGAGAGTGGCTGCCATGCAGAGGTTAGGAGTGTGTTGAATGAATCCTTCTTGGCTAAGGAAATCTTCCTCTCTGTAAACCTGTGATGTTCCAGAAAATGATTTCAAGTAACGCTACCTAAGATCTTGTGCTAAATGGGACTGTTCTGCCTTTGAGATAATATAAAATGCTTAGCACAACTATTATTTGACTAACATTTGCTGGATAGCAAATTATTCGACATCCAGAGACCAGTGCTGTCAAGACATCTGTCCTCTTCATATCTCTAGAGCTGGTCGCATCTCTGTTAGTTGTAGCTTCACAATGCTACAGCAAAGCTTTCCTACCCTTGTTGAATATTTCACAGCCATAGCACTCTTTTTAAAATCTATTTTCGGTTGATGCCTCTCACAGTTTTCAGTCTATCTTCTTGCTCTGTGAACTCCATGACCTGAATACTGTCTCAAGCAAGGATTTCCATCATGTTTCATGTATTCATTCCAAGTGATCTTCATAATGTCAAATCTCTATAGCACTTTCTACAGAAGAGAACCCATTTTCCATGCCACTTCCTGCAAGCTTTTTATTCCAAAAGAAAGGTGAAGAGTGTAACAAAAAATTTTATCTGAGTTGCCAGCTCCCAAATTGAGCGTGTTACAATGACTCACACTGATTTGTCTGGAAAATGGGCACTCCTGTAAGCCCTGAGCAAGACATGAGCAGCACAAGAAAATGGAGGCTTTCTGAAGCTAATTACATTGCATAATGGCATTGCAGCAGGTTTTGGCATTTTTTTCTGCCTCCCTTGTATTTGTTTTTTTTTAATATTATATAAACAGTGGCTTGGTCATATGATCAAACACTATGAGAATATTTCCATTAGTAGTAGAGTGCAGCTAAAAAAGCTGTTTCTTAGCTCAAGTTATACAGTAAGAAAATTTAAGGCTTACAGTCAGGAATAACATAATTTTTTATGAAAATTATGGTATGACAGCTACATATTAAAGAAAAATAAATAAAAGAGGGATTTTGAAAAGGTAAAGATTTTCATTGCAACATTTTGTGCATCCTGTCATCTGCACTGTGGAAAAAAGAAAGCAATAACGGAATAAATATTTGTATTTGCTCATTATTTTATTTGATTAAAGAAAACAGCTAGAAATTATGGCTTAGTAATTGCAGTCTGTGGTTTCATTTCTGTCACAGTGTTTGTACCTGGCTTCCAGCTTATTTTCAAGTAAATATAAGGATTTTCTATATTGTCATAGGCAGCTGTTTGGGATCCTTTTGTGTTTTACCTTGAACAAAACTGACAGCTGAATGTTATTTATTATTTTTATCCTACTGCCTTTCCTGTGAATATTTTCCCTTAAAAAGAAAAAGTATCCTGAATTTCAAGACAAAGTTGTATAAGCCTACTCCTTGTCCAGCTTAACAAATTGCTCTGCACACTTATTAATTATAACCAAAATTTGAAGCATTGACTTTGTTGATTTGCTAGAGATTGCTGAGCAGAATGATCAATTGCATAATTAAGATCCCAATTCGCATGGTGTTTTCTAATCTCAACTTCTGATTATTCTTATCCTGCAAGAAGGGCTCACATGTTATTCTGAGGCTCTGTTTGGCCTCTAAAAGCAGAAAAATTCACATATAAAAAATGACTAATGTTGCTTCTGGTAAAAAAAGAATAAAGAATGTAGAAGAGTTGCCCAAAGTCCATATGGATCTGACAAAAAAAAAAAACAAACAAGCAAACAAAAAAAAAGAGCATTACTTTGAAGTAGGGGACTTCCCACTGTACCAAAGGGATTTTCCCTCATGGTTGAGTTAAATACTATGAAAGTAAGTATGTACTTATGGGCCACATGAAAACTCTGAACCTCCGGAGTTAGTCCTATCTGTCTGGGTAATACCACAGTCTATGCAAGGAATGCTTCTTAACACCAGTACTGACAACAGTGAAAAAACTGTAGAAATCGAATATAATTAAAAAATTTCCCATTACTTGCAACAAATTTTTACTCCTTCCTGATCATGACCACGACCACAACTAAAGCCATGACTATGACTGGCTTTTCCACTTTGAAAAATCAAGCACAGAGAAATAGAATAACTAATCAAGCCTTATCTAAGCAAGCAGGTATCAAAGAGAAGTAGAAGAGTGAGTCACAGTTGCCCCCAGTCTCCCACATCAGCACTAGACACAGAGTGCATGAAGAGATCAGTCACAGCAGATTCATTTCTGGGAAGATTAATGACTCTGTAGGCTGACTGCTGTTATAGACAGAGTCAAAAAAAAACAGAAAAAAATAAAGGTCCATGGTTGCAGTAGATTGGAAAGAAAGTAACTCCTCATAAAGCTGGGGTTACTTCTACTTGACAGACATTATATTCTGCAGAAATCCCCAGGAAACCAAGCTGTCGTATCCTACTCTGTATGACATACTGCTGCTGCCAGCAGTGGAAACTGGGTCTGTTCTGGTGACCTAAGTTGAGCAAGAGTATTGATGTATTGGAGGAGATTCTGCAGGAAGACAGGAGCCTAATACATGATTCATTAATGCCTTTTGTAGTTTAATCAGCTGATTTTTTGAAAGTGAATAATAGGTCAAGGAAGAGGAATCTGATAAGAGAAGAAAATATTTAAGATAAAATGGCTGGAAACTGAAGTGAGAGTAGATATCATACCCCCATTTCTTATGTTGGGGCTACTTACTGAAAGGAATGTTCATCCCTAAGAGGTATGACCCTGTTCAAATGCAGAGAAAGGAATCTTACAGCCAGTGTTATGAAAGAGCAGAACAGCAGCACACTTTCTGGTAAAACTGGATTTCACTGGAAAGAATGATTTTGTCAGCATTTAGCTCTGGAAGCTCCAGTGCTGACTGAAGCCAAGGCTTCTGGGATGTCAGGGAGCAGTTAGGTTAAATCAAATAGCTGGGAAACTGAGCAGAGTAATAATCCGACCGAGTAGCTGCTACATCTACTAAGCACTCATTACTTTAGAAGAAGTACTCCCTGATGGCATTTCCAAAATAGAATTTTTCATAAGTTCCAGGATTTTTTATTTCTCCTAATTTGGTTAAGTCCAGTTAAATGTGAAGGAAACTACTCCTTTCCAGATCAGACTGTGACATCTGTTATAGTCTCTGTGTGCTACTGCTGCTCCTGTCTTTCCTTATAAATTTGTACCTACTGCATAGTAGTTTTTGATATTTCAGAGTTTAACTATAACAGAATGAAGTGAAGGCGCAAATCTTCTTGAAGGAAAAATCCTTCTTTCAGGAACACAGACAAAGAAACAGAAAAAGCATGCAGGGCATGGGCATATAAAAAGGAATACAGAGAAGGAGAAGGAGAAGGACTTCCCCAAAGTAAGTGTTCCTATAGTCTTCCAGAAAAACCCTTACCTGTCCTTAAGTATATGCTTTACTATTAGGAAAATGGTTCATATGCTTTTCATGAAGTCATATACAGATTTTGAATGGAAGCCATATTTCAACACCAACTTTCAAGGGATTAGCATCATTTTCAAATAATACAGTTCAAATAACATAAGAGAACTTCCTCTGACTTTCCACTGTAAAGAATTATATGCATAATATACTATGGCTTTGATTTGACAAGTTTCCCAGAGCTTTGCTAGCATTCATGTAGAATGAATTTCATTTATTTGAGCCATGGATTAAGAAGGGTGTAGTTGACAATGCTCTCCACATTTTATTGCAAAATATCTGCTGGAAACTAATCTGAAAGTGTTTCAATTGTCGTCAAATAAAATTTCTGTACCTAGATGAATAAGGCTCAAAATGTTCCCTATAACTTGAAATTATATAGATAGAATTTCATTTTTAAAACAGACTTAGGAGTCTGGAAAATTTGTTTCCAAATGCATCTTTAGCTCTTCAAAAGTATGTGAAGTGTTTCACACAAATCAAAAGGAAGGGCAAGAAGGGAAGAGTATAAAAAGAAAAATCAGTAAAGGAAAACAGTAGACGTTTTCATTTAAAATTCTCACTGCTTTCTCTTCTCTTCACTTGTCTTTTGGATAGAAGGAAGCAGGACAAAAAGCAGGCTCATAATCATGGATGTTAGAAGAGAAAACTTTGACCTGCTCAGTGATCTGCTTGGAGGAATCGCATGGGATATGGCCTTAGAGAAGACCAGTCCAGGAGACCCAGTTGATTTTCCGGATTGTCTCCTCTAAGCTCAGGAGACCTGTCCAAACAAGCAGGAAATCAAAAACAGTGGGAGGAGGCCAGCCTGGATGAACAAGGAGCTCTTGACTAAGGTCAAATGTCCAAAGCAGGCATAAAAGAGGCAGAATCAAGTGGCTCAGAAGGACTATAAAGATGTTGTCTGATCATGCAGGGATGAGGTTAGGAAATCCCATCCCACCCACAGTAGCTTCTGGCAAGGAATGTGAGATGCTATAAGAAGGGCTTCTGTAGCTATATCAGCAGCAAATGGAAGACCAGGAGAAACATGGGCCTGCTAATGGATGGGACAGGGAACCTCGAGACAAAGGACACAGGGAAAGCTGAAGTACTTGATGTGCTCTTTGTACTTTTTTTTTACTGATTCACTTGGCAATGACATGTCCATGTGGAAAAGTCTGGCACGAAGACTAGTGCTCAGGGAAGTAGGATCATGCAAGGCACATTTATAACTGGACATGCATAAATCCAAGTAATCTGATAGGATGCACCCATGAGTCTTGAAGGAGCTGGCCAGGGTCACTGTAAGCCAGTGTTAGTTAATTCTGAAGGGCTACGACAATCAGGCAAGGTCCATCTTAAACAAGGGTAAGAAGGAGAATCCAGTGAACTACAGGCTGGTTGGCCCCACCCTGCAAAGAATTTGGGGCAAATAGTCCTGGAAACCACTTCCAAACATAAGAGTCAAGAAGGTAACTATCAGCAGTCCACATGGATTTGCAAAGAAGTGCTGGGTCCAATAATGGGTTCCCAGTACAAGAGAGATATGGAGCTATTGGAGTGAGTCCAGTGAAGGAGTGTGAAGATGACGAAGGGATTGAGGCATCACACATAGATGGGGAGGCTGATAAAGCTGGAACATTCCAATCCAGAGAAGACAAGGTATCTAAATATGTGATTCAGGGAGAAGGGAATGCTTGACTTTTCTTAGTGGTATTCAGTGTCAGGGCAAGAGGCAATGAGCAGAAATTGACAGACAGAAAATTGCATCTGAGTACAATAAAACGTTTTTTTACTGTGAAGTGGCTGAACACTGAAACAGCGTGTCCAGAGAGATTATAGAGTCTCCATCCATGGGATAGTCAAATCCTGACTGGACATGGTCATCAGCAACCAACTCTAGCCTGCCTGAGCAGGACTAAATTCTTCATGCCTTCTGTAATTCTGTGATTCTTAACTTCCTCTTTCTTTTTTCATTGTTCATACTACTTTTACATATCACACATAAATGCACTTGTTTTTCTAGACTGATATATACTCCTTTTATTTGGCCTTTTTTTTTTTAAGAATTCTGCCTTTTTACATGTCCTTGAGAAATAAAACAGTATCATTTCACCCTAAACTCTCTCCTTCCTTTCTCTTCCAATTCATATGTAAACCTGCGGTCTTTTCTTGCCTCTTAAGCCTTTTCAAATCTGTCAAGTCAAATTACAAGGCAATACATGGTATTTTGTAGTCTGAATTGTTAGTTATCTGCATTTTTCCGCAGTTCATGAATTCAACAATACCAGCCTTTGCCACAGATCTTTTAGATTTGTAGTCAACTTAAATGAATTTTCCAGTAAAGGCATTAACTTTAAACATGTGGCTTGAAATAGCTCTTAAAACTCAAAAGCTGAAGACAATAGAAAGAAAATAAAATCAATGCTTTAGAGCTAATGTTATAAAAATCAAGTTATAGAGTGTTGAGCTTTTTAGTGACTGTTTTTCCGCTGGCTACAAACTTGAGCTGTCTCAGCCTCTGGGCTGTTTAAACTCTTCACGATAAAGCTCATCCAGCTCTCAGTGAACCTAGGAGCTCCACTAAATTTATCTTGCAGTTTGATAGATAAACAGTTTAGGAGTATTTCCTAACATCCTGTGGTGTGCTCTTCATAATATTTATTTAGCACAGCAACATTTCTTATGGGCTGCACAGCACACCAAATGGTCCACACTCAGTTTTCAGTTTCCACAGTGTGAATGAGCTTTCATTTTCTTATACTTCAAGAGTATACTCTCCAATTTCTTTTAGTGCAATGAGGATGAGGGCAGAATCTGTTAAATTCTATAAGGATGCTGAGGAGGGATGACTTCATTAAGGGATCGTAGTGATAGGACAAGGGACAATGAGTTCAAACTTAAACAGGGGAAGTCTAGATTGGATATAAGGAAGAAGTTATTTACTGAAGGGGTGGCAAGGCCCTAGAATAGGTTGTCCAAGGAAGCTGTGAATGCTCCATCCTTGGTGGTGTTCGAGGCCATGGTAGACAGAGCCTTGGGACACATGGTCTAGGGTGAGGCGTCCCTGGCCATGGCAGGGGGGTTGGAACTAGATGATCTTAAGGTCCTTTCCAACCCTAACTATTCTATGATTCTATGATTCTATAACTTACTTTTATCTACATGCAGAAAATAGGATTACATAAGCATAGTGATACATTTCATGACAACTGGAATCTGAAAGTTTAATAAATTTGGTCTCCGCTTTAATAAAATATGGAGTATTTTGATATGAATGGATATTAAAAAGTTAGATTAGCAGAGGTGTTTATATTGGGAGAATTAAATCACTTTTGATTTGAAAAAGTGATAAAAAAACTTTTTGTTTTCAACTATATTTTTACTTGCTGACAGACCCGGATTTTAATCTGATATTACTCAGTTTTGCCAGTACAATTTCTGGTTTAGCATATTATGAACATGTAATATTGCCTCTGTATTTCAAGTCTTCAGGTCTGCAGCACTCCAGGGGCTGCAAACCAGGAGCACCTTCAAAGGATGAAGCAGACCTATACCAGATTTGAAATCATAACAAAGATCTTCATGTCTTCAGCATGGTTTAAATGGGAGCACAGAAAAAAAAATGTTTCAAGAAATTTTCAAACGTCGCGATCAATGATTTTTATGGTTTTTAATATTTTATTAAAAAATATTAGGGCCAAGGGCATCCTGGAATCCAAATTATCAAAAGAAGTTGATGACTGTCAAGGCATCAATCTAAACTACATATCTGGCTTACACTTAGATTTTATTGAGATTTCTAAGCTGATGAGAAGTATAAAAAATATTTATAAGAAATGTGACTATGCCAGAATAATTCATGGAGGACAGATTTATCAGACAAAATGTTCTTTGACAAACTGCACCCTCAGCGGAAGAACTGAAACTCACAAGGTGCGCCATCAAATCAGTATTTATTCTAGTTTAATTTACATTTTAATTTTGCATTCCAGTTTAATTTAATTTCCTTATTCTTTGTCTGAGTTAATTCAGCTTCTCTTTTCACTCATTAAACCCTTTTATATATCCTGGCTGATGGACTAAGTTAAATTATCAACTTAACTTTCCTTCTATCCTGCTTATAGGTATATCAAAGTCTTATTTAAACAAACTGAATTCTTTGACTCTTTCTGTAGAAAGTACTATTGTGTTCTTTCAATTGTTCTACTGAATTTCATTTGAGTCGTCTCCAATTCATTACTACTTGGACGGTCAATGAGATGTTGCTCTCAATAAAGCAGCCTCTGTATGCACAGTGCAGGGGAGATAAGCAGTCCAGCTCCAGCTCAGAAGCAGGATCTGCCAGAATGTCTCATTGCATTCAGAAATTTCCTCATTCCTTTTGGCCCAAAGCTTTTCACAGTCAACTGAGGATGAGCTGACTGTCCTGTGGACCTAATATTGTTTTCAGAGTAACTGTTCCCTAAGTTGAAAGGTTCACTTGCGTTGTGTTTTTCTGTATATATATGTTTATTTGTGCTTTTCTTAAAATACACAGCATTTATATTCCAAGCAATCTCATTTATAATGTACTAAAGGCCTCTTCTTTTAATTGATGTCTATTGTGCTAATCATTATGTCCCTACAAAAACCATCAGAGAAGTTCTCATCATTTCATACTTGTCTTCCCTTTAGAAGCAAACATCCTTATTCATCATTGCTGTTCCTGAAAAAATTTTGACATGGTTCAACAACCCAATCACTGGTTTATGTTTGTATCCTTTGTTCTGTCTTCAACAAATAGATTTTGTGATTAAAAAATGCATAACAACCCATTAATACTATAACTACATTAAGCTAACCATTTGAGTGAATCAAAAGTCTAACAATTTTATCTAATACTCTCCCTGTAGCTTTACATTAATTAATATGAGCTCTTTCCCCCTAATTTAAAATTTTGATGGCTAAAACCTGTCTCATGTGTTCTTTTAGTTTGTTTTATTGGAGTTTTTTTTGTTGCTTTTGGTTTTTTTTTTTTTTTTAATGTGACAAGCACGTTATACTACACAGCAAGTTTATTAAAAATCATTGTGCCTGGTTCTCAGTCAGCAGTCAGCTCTTTTAAAACTAGGATGCAAAGTTCTAACATCTATTAAAAAAAGCATGGATTTTGAAATTGGTCTTTAAATACTCCCTTACCCTCCACCCCTTAATAAGGTGGAAAGGATTCCACCATTTTTCTGTAAAAATGGATGAATATCACTCTGTGGCTATTCCCCTAATGTGATACTGTGAGGGACACCTGGTGATACAAAGAAGAGTTACCATACATAGGGTGATCTGCCACCCAAAATCCTAGTGCTTTAACAGGTTGTGGTGTTTCTCTTATCCACATGGAGTGCTCAATCATATTATAGCTTATATTTGTCTCATTATTAGCTATAAATAGAAGACTCATTTAATTACATGCATCAAGAACTGTACCAAAATTAAATCCTCCAACCATAAGCTCCTATGGCTGCATATCAGCCTCCAACACATAACCCTCAGTTATAGGTACTGAGGTGAAAGCATGTTGTCTTGCAAGTGCCTAGCAATTATGTTCCATGTTTTTTTTTTTTATTTGGAGGAACTTACTGAGCCATAATCAACCAAATTAGATTAGAAATCCTCTTTCGTGCTATTCTATCAGCTGTCACTAAGCCCAGAATCATTTCCCAGCATAAGCCTGCAAATGATAACTCTCTTCAATAAGCAGTAGGTCTTGCCTTTGATGAAAATATATCATCTGGTTTATTTAGACCTTAACTGTTCACCATGAATTCAGATTTAAAAAGCCACTTATCTTGTTTGCTGTGTTTTTAGTCATTGCCATAAGACGCTATATCCTCTTTTTCTTTTATGTAGTGGTAACAAGCCTCCAAGGCTCTGGCTTCACTGAATGGCACAGACAGACAGCAACTTTCTGTCTTATTTAACTGGCCTGTTGAGTCATTTTCTCAACAATTAAGTTCCTCAGCTGTCTTTTAAAATCTGGACAAAACATAATTGCATTAGCCTTAGAGTATAGAATGAAATCAGCAGCTGTTTACCTCTGCTCATTCATAAATACTTATAACTTTGATTACATTATTCCTTTTTGTGATATTTTCTTACAAATTCACAGGAATTTTAATTGCATAAGACTCAAAAAATTTAGAAGCAAACCTTTAAATATTTGTATCCCAGCTTTCCTCTAAATAAAGTTGTGCCTTAAGCCTAATATGCGTATCTTTAATGCTCTCCTTTTCTCAGTATCTGCAACACTGTATCTTAGCAGAACAACAAAGTATAACTAGAAGCCCTTGCAATATTAATTTACTGTCTAACTCCATATGCTAAGATGTTGGTCATGAGTGGGAAAGGACAAAAGGATTAATGCTACTTTTATTTAAGGAGTAGTTAAAAGTAGGCCCATCACATGCTAGACTGTGCAATCTGATCTCCAGAGGCTCCTGATCTCAAAAGGGTCACAAAGCAAACCAAACCAAATCAAACAAGAAAATAAAGAAAGGGTGAAAACCAGGGTGAAAAGAAGAGCAGCCAGCAGTTTGTCAGAGGTTTTCTTGGTACAGCATGAGCTAAAGGGATGAGAAAGGGAAAGGAGAGGACACTGATGGGGCAGAGACAGGGAGAAACTGGCAGGGATGGGTTGAGCACATGGTGCAGATGAGATTAAGGTTTGATTTCCTTGTTGAAGGATGAAAGAGCAGGCTGAGAAAACTGAGGCCACTTTTGGGCAGCCTCCATGAAATTGCTTAAGTAGCACTTACCCACACCTACCAGTGAATGGGAGTTAGGGCAAGGAAATCTGGAGCATCAGCAGTAGCCTTTACACATAAACCATACCAGGTGAGCCAAACCGGACCTGCTCCTGCTGGGCTAACACAGAGTATTACTCCCCTTGGGCTTGTGCATAGCCATAATCCCTGCAAACAAGGAAGAGGACCCAGCACTTTCTGCTCTGGAAAGGTTAGGGTTGTGTACTAGCTTAACCAGCACTAAACAACCAAGCTACCAGATAGTATCGGCTTTCAGCACATGGTGTTTTGGCCTCACTGGCTTGAAAAACTAGTACAGCTTGAAATATGTTGTCTGAGTGATCTTCCAAATGAGAATATCCATGTGCAGAGAACATTTTGTTGGTTTGTTGGTTTTTGGTTTAAGTTGGATTTTTTCGGTTGCTTTTTTTTTTTTTTTTGGGGGGGGGGTTGTTTGTTGGTTTGTGCTTTTTTTTTTTTTTTGCCTTTAAATCTGCTTTACTTTTCATTCATTCATGATTACTTTTTCAGCATCATATAAACAAATCAGAGTAATTGTGCCCCATCAATGAGCCTCACTGCATTGACATCTGGTATTTCTTACAGGACAGGTCCTCTCATCAGTTTTACTACATAGGGGAAACAGATCCTGCCTGGGTCAATGGTCTCCTTGACATGCACAGTATCCATGTTAAAGGTGGCACCATCTCATCTGTAGCTCATGGTAAGTGTGCTGCAAATAAAGCTATTTTAGGAAGTCAAATCTGCCAAAGTGAGAGAGACAATGGGGATACATACAGCTTTTTCCTAGGTACTTTTCAAAGCAATAACATGATATGCAATTAAACAAGTTCTGAGATTCCTGTTCCTAATTCCTCTCCGGCTTCTTTGTGTTACTCCCATGTTTTGTTTGGTCTAACAAAGAGTGCCCTTAACATCGAAGTTTTTCTTGTAGTTTATATATTGGAAACATAACCTTGTTACAAAGCTTATTAAAAGTTTTGAATTAACGCAGTGTAAGAAACTTTATACAAAATGACTATTCTGAAAGCCCTGAGTCTGTTCACAGAAATGCGCAGTTCTGCCAATCAATTTTGAGGAACTTGTTATAAAATTCTAGATTGTTTTTTGTGTGTCTGATTTTTTTTTTTTTTGATGAAAAGAGACAGTTTAAGATGTTTGCTAACAAAATATGTTGGGGACCAAAAGGCAATGCTTAGTTCTGGTTTCCAGCTAAATGAAAGCACAAAATCCATTTGTAAACATTTCTGAGCCAATGGCAATTGTAGGTCTGCTATAAACAAATAAACAAGAAACCCTGCAGATGCAATTGCAGCTCTCTGTACACTTTCAAATCTAGCATGGCATAACTTGTTTACCAGAGATCATTGGTTTGAAGGAACCAGCTCATGAAGGCTGGAACATCCATATTCAGGAGTATTCATCCCTTAACAGCAAATTCTAGAAATGGAAAAATGCTCTTCATAGCAAGACCTAATTGATTTACAGTGTTTGTTTAAATCTGATTGCAGTTTCTCTTGGGCAGCAAAGCTATTAGAGTAGGTAAAACCAATTGCTTGGACAAACCAATGCTCATTAATAAATAAACATTAATAGCTCACTGATAAGCCATGTTGTGATCTGCCTTGGCACATGATGAAAGATATGAAAGGAACTTGATGCGTTATCCATCAAGCAGTCCAGAAGTAAATTCTTTTGGTCAGAAGTAAACAAGGACAAAAATATGCACTCAAGTATCTATGATATTTTAGTTCTATTTTGGTTTGTAGGAATATTATCATGATTTCAGCCAAGAATCTTTTCTTTGTACTCCTTGTCATGAAAAGAATAGGAGGAAACCAACCTGTATTTCTTTCTGCGATCATTCAGGTCCAGCTACTGTTGAGACAAAGGAGTATTCATTTTCACCTGTGCCAGCAGAGTCAGCACTATTAAAACTGGAGCTTCCTGATTGTTTGAAAAAGTGCTAAGTTACCACTGCTGGCCAAGAGAAAATTTGACCAAGAATGATAGCTTTCAGGGGGCAAATTACTTTTATGACATTTTGCATTTGAGAGACATCCTAAGTTCTTCATTGATAATGAATCAGGCAGTGATCAATCAGACCAACTCAGCTCCCACATCCTTAACCAGACTGGTTTATGTCAAAACCTGGCTGCTCTCTATTAATTCTTAATCCTACATTTGTCCTGTTCCCATTTCTGTAACTTGCCCAAGTTATGATGGTCTTGTATGTAAGAGGGTAAGCACCTGTCAGAACAATTTCTTTCACATACTGCCCAGCATCAAAGCACACTGACTACATCATCTGTATATTTTGCTTGCTATCATGAAGAACATTTGTGTTATGCTACATGTTTTAGTGTTTTACTCATAGCATCCTGCCAACATTCTCAGAAACATATTTCTTTATTTCTGCCTCAGAAAACTTCTGTGTGCTTTTTTAATTACTTCTATGGAAATCCTCATGGTGAAGGGAAACTTTTTTTCAGTTGCATATAGTTTCCTTATTTATGCAGAATTTTACTAAGAAGATTCAAGATGCCATGGCATACTAAACTCATTCCAAGTATGCATGTTTTCCCTGTTCCTTGCAATGCATTTGGTGATACAGTGACACTTTTTTCTTGGCATTTCCATAGGACATAACTATTTTTTTATTTTTTTTTTTTAGAATAATGCAAATGAATGCAGGGGAAGTTCACATTTAATTTCAGGCATGAATTTAGAAGATTCTTTTATTATTATTTTCTTATTAATCATTTTTCCACACCTGTCACACGTGCACCTGTAATGGCAGGGTGCGGCTTGAGATCTGAGTGTGCAAATGACGTCATCAGGACCAGAGCACCATAAAGCGCTGGTTTATGACATGCTGCTTTTTTCAACCAGGTTGAATCAAAGGATTTGTTTACCAAACAAAATTTTTTTGAGAAAAAATATTTTACCTCATGAAAAGCTTTGGCCATTTGGTATTTCTAACATAGAATCATAGAATAGTTAGGGTTGGAAAAGGACCTTAAGATCATCAAGTTCCAATGCCCCTGCCATGGGCAGGGACACCTCCCACTAAACCATGCCACCCAAGGCTATGTCCAACCTGGCCTTGGAGCATTCACAACTTCCCTGGGCAACCCATTCCAGTGCCTCAACACCCTCACAGTAAAGAATTTCTTCCTCATAT
>JANRGW010151881.1:0-10640 GCA_024733675.1 Psilopsiagon aymara
GGAGAACGGCCTCGGTGCTGGAGTCCCGCGGGGCCCAGCTCGTCTCCGGGATAGTTGGGGTGGTGGTGGGGGCGCGGCTCGGATCGGCCCCAGAGAAGGGGGAGATGTTGCTTCCCCGCCGGGAGCGGCGGATCCCACCTGCTCTCAGGAGCGTTGGGCTCCAGCGATAAGGAGATAAAAGGGAGGGAGCCCTGTGGCTGCTGGTGCTGCTGGGGCAACATGGCAGCAGGCTGTTAAACACTATCAAACAGCTCGGGGAGGGGAAAACAGCAGCACCCCCCCACTGGCATACTCCTGGCATACACCACATGGTGGTACCCATGCTGGGAGAAGAGAAAAAAAAGGCTATTAGCACAGAGAAAGGATCCCTGGAAGAGAAGAATATGTGCTGGGATTGTTCCACTCTTCATAAGTTTTAGGACTAATTCCAAAACCAGCAATGATTCCTGATCAAATTATTCCCCTGGAAATGCTTCTACACGTTCTTTTTATTAAGATTTCTTCTGCTGCCAGGAATGAAATATGAGACGTACCAGATAGAAAGTAAAGGAAGGCCAGAGCGAATTCCTATAAGCTTTTTCTTTTCTTTTCTTTTCTTTTTTTTTTTTTTTTTTTTTTTTAATTATTATTATTATTCTTTTCTTTGGAGGGGTAAATGGGAAGGAGCCGGGAGCAGAGGCTGGAGCCAGGGAAATGACAAGTTATCTGACCCAGCTCACATTCAGGTTCTCCACACTATGAATTCATCCTTCTGGCCTGAACAGCCAGGCGGCTTTCTAGCACATCCCAGACTTTGACTCGAGGAATTTGACTCGCCCTCTTTTGCTCAGGGGCTGAAGCCTGGCTCGCTGCACTTGTTGGGAGCTATTTTCTCATCGGCGGAGTCAGAGACCAAATTAGTCACCGCTCACTTGTTTAGATGCTACAGTCCATCCTTCTCCTGTGCGACGCCGGACAGGGACTTCCTTGGGTTGGATTGGACAAGACACCTCCACTTCCCCAGTTGTAGGGTGTTTCTGACACTCTTGGGCAGTTAACTGCTGATCCCGAATGCGGGAGAGCTTCAATAGAGACTGCTCATTTATTTCGGGCCGAAGAAAAGCTTACTCTCTTCGGTGGAAAAAAAAAAAAAAAAGGTGTCTATTAACTGTTTATTAATGCGTCTTAATAACCAAAATTATCTCTAAAGCGTAGAGCTCGGGAGTAAGAACCATTAAATCTGTTCATGTTTTAAGAGGGATCAGCCTGAACAGAAATCAATTAGCACCACAGACAAAACCAAGCCCTTCTTAAGACAAGTGACACTGCATTTTCAACATACTTCGGGAGTTAATCGTTAGTGCCGATCCTACTTCTTCGCTACGTTCAAACGTTTCGGCATGACGAGGCGCAGACACCCGTCAGCTGGCTTAACGTGAGGGTTTACCGCTCCTTGGCCTCCCGTGTCACACCTGCTGAGGAAATCCCACAGGCTGGGGAGAGTAGAGGAGCTGGGCTGGGTTACACCCCGTTCTCCATCCCACCCGTGCCCCGGGTGGGCTTCCCGGGGGCTGCGGGGCCACCCGCGGCTGCCACCTGCCCGCCTCGCAGGGTCTGGGCGTGGGCTCGGGGGCAGGCCCGTCGCTCCTTGTTGTAGCCCCCGGCACTGTTTGCTCTGGGAAAGGTGAAAGAGGGACCAGGCTCGTCCCCCTCTGCCCTTCCCCGGGCAGCCCGGCGGAGAGCCTCCAGGCCGGCTTACCGCCCAGACGGGGCTGGCAGCCGGATCCCCCTCTCCAGCATTCCCCGTTTCCGGAAGAGAGGCTTCCCGGGCTGTGGCGGCACGAGTGCGTGTGGGTTCTTTCACTCCGCTGTTCCCCCTCGCACGACGCCTCCGCCGGCGCAGCAGCCGGTAGCGAGGCCGGCCGTGCAGCACCCCCCGACGGGGCGCGATGCCTTGCCAGCGCCCCGGCGCGACTCCCTGTGTCCTCGGTGCCTCCGCGCCATACCCGGCGCCTCCAAAGTCACCCCGGGGACAGACCGGGAATTGAGGGGACGTCGGGGAAAGCGGAGGACAGAGCTCTGTGGGTCTTTGCCTCGCTTCACCCGTCCCTAGAGGGGGACGAAAAGGGGTGTCTCGGGGGTGCCTTCAGCATCGCGGGGTCCCGCGGTGCTGTGTCGTGCCGGGTTGCTGACCCCTTGCAAACCCCGGGGTACAGCGCTGCAGCCGATAAACCCCCTTTCCTTCGGGGGTTGCAGCCAGGAGCGGTTTGATTTATTTTGTCAGGGAAAAAAAAAAACAAAACAACAAAAACCAAATCAAACCCCAGCTCTGGAAGGGAGGACACACACCTGTGGGCTCGCTTCCCCTCAGGACCTGTTGACGATTTTAATAGCTGAAGTCATCGTGGCAGCCTAAAGCTGGGGGAGTGGGTCAGGAAAACCCCTCTACGGCCGCCTGGCCGCGCTTCTCCGACCTGCTGGGTGTCCCCCCAGACCTGAGCCCTTCACAGCCTGCCTCTCGCTTGCCTACAGGCACCCGGGACCCCAAATCAGGCAACCCCGAGTCTCACCCCATAGCCAGTGTGCTTCCTGCCTGACAGGGAGCCTCTCGCCTAGGACATGGGTGTCCAGCTCCTGGTTGTGCCTCTCCCACGGGGGATTTCCAGCTCCTGCTTCCGGTCTGACGTACCTGGCCATGGGGAAGCGGAGGTGAGGGATCTGCTCTCACTGGGGCACTTTGTGGGCTGGAGGGTGAGATAGGTAGAGACCCAAGATGGAAAGCTTAAAGGCTTAGGAGATTTAAGGCATTCCTAAGGAGGGGCGTCCTGAGGTTTTGCTCATTCTGCTCCCGTGGGTGCTTTGCTTACCATATTTCATATTAAATACTTGTGGAGTAAAATGCAGGAGGTTTTCAGCATGAACTCCAGTGGGAACCTCAGATCTAGGTGAAATAAAGTCATTTCAGGCTCTGACGCCCAACATCAAAAAGATGCCTAGCTACAACCTAGGGACAACTACAGGAGATGGACATTAGGCACATTTGGGGGGGGGGGGGATTCAATTTCTTGAATGGTTGGTCTCAGGTGTCATTAGACAATGAGACTTCATTATAATCCTGCTTTAATTGCCCAAGTCCTGCTGGTAGCTGGGCTACGGTCCTTTCTTCACCAGCCTTTCTTGACCTTGTTACTGTAATTACAGAAGAATAAAGGTATGTTTGAAATTTGTTTTTATGGCCTGAATATTCTGCATACGGAGTAAGTAATAGTTGCTCTTGCATCTCATCAGCTAAATTTAACAATTAGCAAACCAGCATTCAAATAGTCCAGGAACCAGTATTGCTGGCCACTATTTACCAAAACATGTTGTATAAGCAGTCCATTCATACATACCCACACAAATCAAATTGTACTGTCACATCCATATTATTTAAAACTGGTAATATTAACATTGGTATTTTACTGTATTCAGAACGCAATCTCAGCCATTTCAGTAGAAAATCTCCCAAATGTAAAAGTAGTCAGAAAGCAACTGCATCAGTTTTATATTGGTCACAGATGAAAGATATTGGGGAAAATCCAGATCACACTCAGGAGAATGACATCTCTACCACGTATTTTGCTACACCAGGACCAGGCTTTTACCCAAATGTTGTTTGGCTTTTTTTCACCTTGTTGATGCTTTGCAATATATTAATTAGTTTCTGGGCTCCAAACTTTACAGAGGGTCATAAATCCTGATGAAAACATGCTCCCTCTTGAAGTTGCACCTGGATCACTTACATGAACATTTTTTTAAATGAATGCAAAAGTTCATATCTGCTTAATAAAGTGAAAAGTTGAAGAGGATAGAGGGTTACATGAAAATCTAGTCTTCCATTTATATCTCATAAGTACTCCTGAGCTCTGTACTCCTGAGCTCTGTTTCTGGCATGAGCTAATGACTAACTTAGCTCCTAGATGACCAGCTAGGAAACATTATTGGAAGATTATTAATCAAAGCAATTGCTGAAGACAATTCACAGTTTGGGGATGTGGGGGTTTTTTTGTTGTTGTTGTTGGTTGTTTTGTTTTTTTTTTTTAATTATTTGCTCTAAAATACTCAATAGCAATTTTTATTACATCAAATTAGATGTAGAGAATCATAGAATAGTTAGGGTTGGAAAGGACCTTAAGGTCATCTAGTTCTAACCCTCCTGCCATGGGCAGGGACACCTCCCTCTAAACCATGTCACCCAAGGCTCTGCCCAACCTGTCCATGAACACCGCTAGCGATGGAGCATTCACAACTCCCCTGGGCAACCCATTCCAGTGCCTCACCACCCTTACAGTAAAGAATTTCTTCCTTATGTCCAATCTAAAATTCCCCTGTTTAAGTTTGAACTCATTACTCCTTTTCCTGTCACTACAGTCCCTAAAGAAGAGTCCCTCCCCAGCATCCCTGTAGGCCCCCTTCAGATGCTGGAAGGCTGCTATGAGGTCTCCACACAGCCTTCTCTTCTGCAGGCTGAACAACCCCAACTTTCTCATCCTATCCTCATACGGGAGGTGCTCCAGTTCCCTGATGGTGCAAGGCAAGTTCCCTCTAAAACAGCAGCAAGTTTCACCTTTAGCTTATAACAAAGAAAAAGATCTCTCACTTTTGAAGGATTCAGGTATAAGATGTGCAGGACAAGGGGAAATGTTTTTAAACTGAGAGGGGGTTGATTTAGATTAGATATGAGGAAGAAGTTCTTCTCTATGAGGGTGGCGAGGCCCTGGCACAGGTTGCCCAGAGAAGCTGTGGCTGCCCCATCCCTGGCAGTGTTCAAGGTCAGGTTGGATGAGGTTTTGAGCAACCTGGTCTAGTGGAAGGTGTCCCTGCCTGTGGCAGGGAGTTTGGAACTTGATAAGCTTGAAGGTCCCTTCCAACCCAAACCATTCTGTGATTCTATGATTGCACGGGTTTAGGGAGAATGAACTGGTTATGAGGCACTGGTTTTCTAGGTACTGCTTGCATGTGACTGATGAAGTTTCTGTCAGTCTCCAACACCCACACTTGAAAGAAAACATCAATTCTCTCTTGTGCTATCTTTCTACCATTTGGGGGAAGGGGGGGGGGTAAGTCATAATTAAAATACTTGTGCAGAAGTAATAACAACCTCAGAGCAAGTCCGCATTAGCCTGTTACTACAAAACTCCTGAAAAATACACCTGCCACCTGGGAGCACACCACAAAGCTCCAACAGAGCTGAACATCTAGTAGCAAACCAATACGAGTTGCAGCTGCAAGATGCACCCATATCCCACCTTGCTAAACACTTCCTGTTGATGACCAACCTCCTCCCTTGGACATGCCACCTGTGCTTGCTATCTCGCAGTTTTTCATCCAGCTTTTTCAAGTTCTGGCCCATGTTTGGTTTTCATCTTCGAACTCCTGGGCACCATTGACACCTGCAGCCATGCTCTTCAGCCTTCATTTCTTTGGGACTTCCTTTTTTGAGGCCATCTATATCGCCCAGCTCAGGGATGTGACAACTCCCTCATGCTGCTCACACTATCTTTTAGCTAAGTCCCGAAGACTTGCCTCTTTCACTTTTTCTTTCTCTTACCTCTCCCTTCCCTGATGACTTTAAGAGAAGATGGCTTCATCTGTCACACCGTGACAGCACAGAGTATCCCTCTTTGCTCAGTTTCTGTTGTTTTCAAAATGTCTTACCTTAATGCTTTTTAACATACCACCATCAATTCAGCATGGCTCAGAGCAAATCCCTAGTTTCTCAGGCTTTGAGTGTTTCCTCCACTCTCCTCTCTTGCTTAATATTCCTGCCAACATCTCTGAGCCTTGACCTTCTCTTACTGTTCTTCCCACCAGCCAAGTCTTACATAATTTAGATTAATGCAAATTCCTTTGACAAACACAATTTGTCCATCTTCTCTCTACTCCTTTATAGCAGTGCATGGGTCTCCTACTGTGCTTTCCTCCTCTGAACCTCTTTTCTCCATGCAGCTTTCAAATGTTTCAACTTAACTGTTAAGCTAGCATTGACAACTGCATGCCTTAACCCATCTTATTCCTGAACTACAGTGTTGCTGTATGTGCTTCTGCCTTTCTTGCGCTTTTGATACCATCCTCATGGCCCATTGATTCAGCTTCCCTCCCAGGCACAGAATCATAGAATCACAGAATAGGGTTGGAAAGGACCTCAAGATCATCTAGTTCCAAACCCCCTGTGACACCTCATCTCCAGCTTTTCCCAGTTCTGCATGTAAGGAGCTGTCTGTGAGGTTAGGTGTGTAGTGTACTCCTCCTTATCTTACCTTAAAATTGATCTCTGCAATTGCACCAGTGAAACTCTCAACAAAACCAAGGCAGCTGGTCGGCTGGATGGCTGCTTATTCTGATATAAGTGATGACTCTAGCTTTTTCTCATCCTGCTTGCATGCTGGATTAACAGTCATCTGCTATCATACACTAGGCTTGTTCTCTCTCCAGTTCCAGAAGGTATCTCAGGCTGCATGCACAGCAGAGCTGGCTGAAGAGCACAGTTTTCATTTGTTAGGACTTAAACATGCCCTCACACATGCACACAATTTATTTTATATATAATTTTCATTTGAGCAAAACATGTTTTTCCACAGCCTGGACACTTTTAGAGAAATAAATTCCTCTTATAACACCAAACTGTAACATTTTCAAATAAAATGCATGCTTATATGCTGCAGTTGTTGAAGTAACCCCTGTTCTTTCCTGTCACCAGGCAACTGTGGAAGCTCCCTGAACATGTAAGGCATTTCCAGCACCCAGGCTGGACGAGGACTATGACATCACCCTAAGACATCACCCTAAGACATCACCCTAGAGCTTGGGATCTAAATCCCAGCCTTGCAGGAGGCAGTGGGGAAACTCATAAAGACCATTTTTAGGAAGGCTGGGTTCAGGTCAATGTTTTCAGGGCTTAATTACAGGGAAGATCCATCAGAAATGTCTTACAGCATTCCACACTGAGAACAAGTATTTTCCAGGACACCACTTAAGTTCTGTGCCACATCTGTGGGACAAACGTTCATTTTCTGTATGAAGATACAATTTGAAACGTGCTTATATTGTATTTGGACAAGTGCACCACAAATGAGGTTCTGAGATGCAGTGTGGCCACAGCCCATGAAATGTCCATTCCCATTACCAAGGGTAAAAGGTGACAGCAACTTCCCAGTTAAGTGCCAGATCAAGTCCAAGATTATTCTGCATCCAACTGTTTGAATATAAAAGCTGGGATCAAGCATGGGCTTCAGGTTAAACTCAAAAAAGCAGTGAGACAGAGTCAGTAAGATTCTTCTGATGAACTAATACACAAGAGAAATAGATCCAGCTCTGATCTGAATGAGAAGCCATATAACCACACAACTATGATCCTATCACAGTTTGGGGATATGTGCAGTGTCAATGGAGCTGGAGGGGAAGGGAAGATAAAGCTCCCTTCAGTCCTCTGAGAAATCCACACTGATATATGCAAATATTCTGTCCCTTTGAGACTGCTGTTTTACTTGCTCCTCCTGATTTACCACAACTTACACTTGGTGGTTCTGCAGAATATACCCATTTTCTACCAGCAGAGTTTTAGTAATTCCAAATGAAGACTTCCTCAACAGTAAAGGTGACAGTAGTGAGCTCTCATTGTCATCCTGTTACTCAAAAGAGACACATTCTAGTGTAAGGCAGAGATCTCCAAGGAAATACATGCACCATATATGAAATCTGGACATAAATATGTAAATAGTTACATATATAAATTGTTTTCATTAATATGCTGGTGCAATTAGCAATATTCAACTCAGATATTAATCTCATGGATATTTCTGGATAACGTTTGAATTAGAACAGTGATACAAAACAAAATACAATGGCACTGGTATCACCTAAATACTGTGTTTGAGGACTGAGCAAAATGTGTTGGTTTTACTTTGTATTCTTTACTTGCATCCATTTACTTGTCATTACTTGTATCTCCCTTATTCATACTGCTATTCTTTTTAGCAATCACAATCATAATTGGCATACAGGGAGACTCAGGTTAGATATAAAGAAGTTCTTTACTGTGAGGGTGGTGAGGCAATGGCACAGGTTGCCCAGAGAAGCTGCCCCATCCCTGGCAGTGTTCAAGGCCAGGTTGGACAGGGCTTTGAGCAACCTGGTCTCGTGGAAGGTGTCCCTGCCTATGGCAGGGGGTTGGAACTAAATGAGCTTAAGGCCCCTTTCCAGCCTAAACCAGTCTATCATTCTATTATATGATTTTATTACCACAAGCTGTAAAGGTCTAAGCAGTTGAAATGCACAGGGATCCTCCTGGGACCCTGTGCAAGTGACAGTGTCCATGTGCTGTAGCTTTCCAGGCAGTTCCAGGTTAAGCAAGCCTACCTTTGCGTGGAGCTGTGGATTAGGGCTGGAAATAGTCCCAGTGTTTTGAATTATATTCCAGATCTACCTGAAACCTTTCCTTGGGTTGGGACACTCATCATCTCTATGTCTGATTCATCAGTTTGAGCTTGTGCTGGGAGTCTGTCCCTCTGGAATCACCAGACTGGAGTTTCCTCCTATACCCAGCCGCCCATTTCCATAATAAAAGGCTGTGAGACCATCTTCCTTCAGCCGGATTAGACTGAATTTGGCCAAAGAGACAGGCGGTTTTCGGGAGGGGACCACCGGCGAGCCCTACATAAGCACACTGCCTGGTAGTGCAACCTTTTCCCCTTTAGGAAAACAGCCTGGAAATCACTGTAAAAGTCCATGGGATGAAAAATCTGTCAGGGACGGAAGAAGCAGCGCTCTTGCTATCAAGCAGCAATCTGGTTGTGCATGACATTCCTTTGTACTGAATTGTTTCAGGACATTTTGCCAGGACTAGGCTGGGGATGAGGTTTTCACAAGTTTCAGAAGGAAGCACATGGGGCTGTTGCCCCTGTGGGATGGCTGGTAGCATCAGGGCAGTGTGAGAGCAAGGCCTTACAGCCTGCACTACCAACCTGTGTCTGCTCCCACCCCAGACCCGGATCTCTTGGTTTCACAGAAGTGCTAACAGGAGCACACTGGCTTCCCAGGAAGCAGGCTGTGCCTGGTAGAGCATGGGCAGAGATGGTGCCAGGGGCTCAGCCGCACGGGTGGAGGGCTCAGCCCCACTATCCATGGCTCCCCGGCAGCTTGGGGAAGATGCTGGGACGGAGGAGACGCGGACCAGACACCCCTGGGACCCGCCCAGAAGCCACCGCCGACGGCAGCGGGTCCTGCCCGGCGCCGGGTGTCCATGGCAGGAAAGCAGGGGCCGGCGGGGGCTCTCAGCTAAAACGTCGCACTGTCTCAGAGCTGGAGCATAATACCGCACGGTGCGTCTTGGTGCGGGTGGAGACGTGATTTGAGATTGTGCCTGCGTTTCTACCCTCTTCCCCCGCCCCGAAGAACTAAAGAGGATCTGCCAAAAGGCTTCCTGATACACCACCTCTTTCCACCTCCCTCCCCTCCCATGCCCTGCGTAGGAAGCGCCGCAGAGCAGCTGGCGATGGGCTAAGGCCCTGCGCTTGTGCTTGCGCGGGTGATGCGCGGGTGTGTCGGGCCAGGGCTGCTGCAGCCAGCGCTGCCGGAGAGCGGCTGTCTTCCACGGGCAGGCAGAGAGGTTCGCAGCGTAATGAACAGCCTTATCGTCGCTGGTATCTTTACAAGTGCTTAGATGACTTTTTAATTGTGGCTTAATGCGTTTAATTATGACAACTCTTCCCCGTTTTCAAGTATGATGTATTAATATTACAGATCATTAACATGGCTAAATTACTGTAATGACACAGAGTCCTCAGTGTCCCAGTTAGACGGGAAAAAAAGAAAAAAGACCCGCTCTTCTCATTTGGCTTTCTTGTTATTTGCCTTATAGGAACCTCACGCAGGATTCAGGAGTCTTTGAAGCACGTAGGAGAGAGGCGGCTGTTGCTGCACCCTCCTTATTAAATTATTGATAGAGAAAATTCCCCCCCGTAAAACTTCCCGAGACGGCACATATTGTCTTCCTAATACCCACTTCACCGTTGTAGAAGTTAGCAAGCTTCGGCTCCTGAGCGGGTCCCCCCCTCCCCTCGTTGATAATTAGAGCAGACCGTATTTAACATCTGCAAAATAGTCATGCTTATAAGGGATGAGAAATGCTAGATGTTCCATTCTGTTTGCAATGGTTAGAGCGTTTTAATCTCTTAACTTCAATATATGTCCTCTAGCAGGCTATACTTCTTGGATTTCATTTTTAGATCCTTAAGGCTGCATATATCTGTCAAACAGACATAATGAATTTAAAGTGCTAATGCCTAGAAGACCAGGGAAAAAAAAAAAAAAAAAAGAAAAAGAAAGAAACAACCAACATTGAAATATATCCTCGGTTGATTAAATTACCACCTCCAGCTACTTTACCTCCTTATGTCCAAACAGATTTCCCTTTTTACTTACCAAGTACCAGGGCTGGGAGATGTGGAAGATGTAATTTCATGGTTAAAATACAAATAAACCAAAACACAACAAACAAACAAACAAAAGGAGCCCCAACCCAAAATAACCCACGCACGGGTCTTTAGACAAGCACGTTTTTGCTTTAAACATCTTTTCAGACGGGACTAGCCACTGGCTGGAGGTATTTCCCAATCACACCC
>JANRGW010151882.1:0-10566 GCA_024733675.1 Psilopsiagon aymara
TTCTCTTCTCCAGGCTGAACAGCCCCAACTTTCTCATCCTATCTTCATACGGGAGGTGCTTCAGTCCCTGATCATCCCCATGGCCTCCTCTGGACTTGTTCAACAGTTACATGTCCTTTTTGTGTGGTGGACCCCAGTACTGCACACAGTACTGCACGTGAGGTCTCAGGAGAGCAGAGAAGAGGGGCAGGGTCACCTCTTGCATGTCATCAGCCGAAGCTGAAGATGAGCTTTGCATGACCAAAATATGAAGGAGGAGGTACTTTGGATTCTTCTACAGCTGTTAGAGCTGGTGTGCTTTTTTCTTAATATTATGTGCAAAAAGAGAATTAAAAAAAAAGTGTTTTTTGTCTTGAATCCCAGAATTTCTCACAGATTCAATGGTATGTGGATTATGATAACAGAAAAGCAATCAAGCACATACCCATTTTCAGTGCTAGGGCTTGTGGTAATTCTTGCATTTAAATTTGCCACGTACCCTGCACTATTTTTGCAGCATCATACTTTTTTCCTAGTTCATGTATTATATCAGGTTGCAGATTATCTCATGCTTATGTTGAATAATAACTCATTTCACAGTGAAGTGAGTCGCTGTGGGGCTATGTACATAGCTAATACTGATACCATGCCACAGGCTGGATCCAGCCCCAATTCTGGCACTGTCATCCCATGGAGCCGTATGAAATACGGTATGGTTATCCATATGCTAATTGTGTAAATCAAGATGGAAAAAAGGTCATGTCAATGTAGTTGCATAGGTCATAAATGACAAGCAGTGTCTGGAGTTGGTAGGTTATTTCCAGGTGTATGGATTATTTGATGGAGAGCTGTAGGGACGCACTCTTGGCTGACACTTGGTAAAGACAGTAGATACTTTGCAGAACATTCACTGCTCTCAGCTTTGTGTGCGACACTGAACTTCTATGAAGCGCATTATTATTAAGGATTAACTACAATATTACCTTTTAATAGGATCATTAATCTCTAATTACAGTTCAATATGGTACCAACTAAAATTGCTTTTGGAATGAAACACTTTTATTAAATGATATGAATACAAAATTTCTTTCAGAGGTAAAGAGGTGATAACTTCTCAGTGAGAAATTAACGCATGCGTACCTCCCACTGACTTCAAAGGATGCCAGTGTCTGCCCAATGATTAACATGGGATTTACCCAGTCTGACTTTACTGTTTTACTGGTTTTAATGCCTGTTAAAAGTTCAGGCCCCTCTGTGGTGGTTATATTTATAGTTGTTTTTCGGATTCACCATGGTGTCAGCTCTAATTGTGTAAGAGGTCTCATCCTTGGGAAGTAGCTCAGCATGGCTTCTTTTTCTCCTGTCAAAGATCAAGGCAGTGGAGAAACAGCAGGTTGGTGGTGGCTGGTTTTCATCAAGAAACAAGAGCATTCACTGAAACTGTATTAAAAGTACAGCTGGAATTTCGTGCCAGTTGAAACATGAATGTCCATTACTGTCATTGCAGCTGCACTTTCTGCTCCAGCTTAGCTTTCCTGCTATGATCTTTCCAAACGTGTCTCCTCAGGCTCGGAGGCTGCCTGTGGCAGAAGGGCTGTGCCAAGGGCGGCAGCCTTCTGGACGAGCGATGGGGTCCAATGCTGTAGTGATGGGTAAGTTTTTAAACCGTGCAAAGCTGCATATTGTTGCTTGTGGGGTTATTTTAGGCGTCTCCCAAAGGGAACATATAGTGCAGTTGAGTACTTTCCTGTTAGTTTAGTCTTCAACATTTTATCCTTCTTTGTTTTTGAGACAGCAGCTGACTTTTGTACAGGAACATCTTTTGGGTCATACCCTTGGACTGCACACATGAATGGAAAGGCAATAGATCCTACCCACTCCTAAACTCTCATTCAAGGCGAAGAGGAAATCTGTGCTAAAGAGAGGGAGCTGCACTAGGTACGTGTTCTTTGCAGCTGTGTGCTGAATGGATGTGTAAAGAGGTAA
Organism: Psilopsiagon aymara; assembly: GCA_024733675.1. Taxonomy (NCBI): domain Eukaryota; kingdom Metazoa; phylum Chordata; class Aves; order Psittaciformes; family Psittacidae; genus Psilopsiagon; species Psilopsiagon aymara. Next base: position 1,966 of record JANRGW010151882.1, read on the forward strand.
TGCTTTGATTGCAAGGCAAAGGAAAAAGGAATGCTGTTTTCACAGCAGATATTTTCCAGCCCACTAATATAAAACCCCCTTGTTTCCTTATTAGAGGATATGATGCAGATTGTTCCACACTTGAAGAGACTCCGGGCAAAGCCAATGTTCACATGCATGTGATGGAGCTGCATCGCAATGCCTGCAGGTTTAAGCAGTCCTTTCAGCTCTCGGTAAGTGTCAAAAATCATTGGCAAATGAAGTTAGTGTTGGTCCTAGGGCTATTTCATATGTGTCAAATAAAAACTAAAACTCAGGTGATTTTGCAAGTGAAGGCAGATTTGCAGTTTTTGCCTAACTGACATGTTCTTACTACAAAGATTAGGACATGAAGAAAGTTAATTTCCCTTTATGCCTCTCTTGTCTGGCATTACTGTCCTCATGTCTTTCTCTTTTTCCAACTGTCTTTGCTTTCCTCTCAGATTTGGGGGTACCATCATCATGATTCAGAGGTGAAAGTGTGATGTGTTTGCTTTCTCTAACTTACTTGAAAAACCATAGACAGTGAAGTGGCAGGAGCATAGGCACAAGTCAAGCTGTACTCCATACCCAGGAGCTCTACCAAGTGCTGTTTGTGCTGTAAGTCACACCAGTGCATCCTAGCTGGCATAGCCATTGCCAAACTTTAACTAGTTTAAAGGTAATGCCAATACGGAGTCCCTACTCTGCAACCCTCCAAATACACACAGGTAGAACATAACACATCCCTGATTATTGTCCTTGCTTCTGACCTTCAGAAATAGCTTTTGTCTAGAAGAAGTTGTAATGTTGATACTGGTTAGCTGGCAGACTTGAAAGTTGAAATGCTTTTATTGTAATAATTCAACAGGAATTTTGCTACCCACAGTTACTGAGTCTCACGACACGTGGTGAGTGTTTCTGAAATGGGTACAATGACTAGATCATTTAGTAGCATGGACTGAGAACAATGTACCTGTAGAGTGAAACAGTAGTGAGAGTGCCACATTTCAGGCTTTGTCAGTTTTTATTGATTCAGACTGCCTTGCATGTACTGAGCATCCATTTGCAATTGGGGGCATTACATGTGCTGCTAATGCATGTCTTCTGGGTTAGCACTACTTAAAAAGAATGCATTTAGGGCAAGAGCCACAATGCAGACAAACAGCAATATCAGAGGGCTGGGGAGGAGGATGACATAAAGGTTGCCTGAAATCTAATGATCTAAACCAGCAATGAGTACTACACTTTAAAGCATTGTTATTTATTGCATATGAAAGGAGTGGAGTTGGGTGATGGAATGGTGCATTCCCAAAAGTAGCAAATTCAGATATCTTTTAATTAGAGGGTTTTTAAAATTAGTAATTCACTTGGGGTTTCAGTGCTTAGTTCTGTTTACCTGCAGAATTGTCTTACCAAGTTACCAGCACGCTGTAGTTTTTAACACCAGTGTAGGTTGGGTATATATGCAAAACATTATAACATACTTGAGGTGTATCAATCTGTTTTCATAGCCATTCCTGTATGCGATACAACTTGTTATTTTGGGGGGTTTAATATACTGTATGGAAAAGTGTGGTTAACTTAAAGTGATAATCAGGAATGTTTGCCTTTTCTTTTCCTCATATTCTGCTGACTTTAATTAGAATATGTTCACAAATGAATGCCACAAATGATTTGACTGAAGGTGTGAAATGCTCATCTGTTAGATTTCAGATTAGCACTTTTTGTATACCAAGCCTTTATACCAGAATAAGTGTGCTTAAATATTGCCTCAGCTTACACTGGCTTGCTGACACAGGTTTTTTTTTCTAACAAATAACTGTTTTAGGAGGGAAAAAAAAGGAAAAAAGTTGGCTGTGTTTTGATTTGTTTGATTTGTGTGTATGTAATCTTGGGGTTTTGGGTTTTTCTTCGCTGTGCTCCCATCTGAATGTGCTTTATAATGTCAAAGAGACTGAGAGGGCATTTCTCACTCGGTTTCCTCCAGATGTAATTTACCACAGTATTCTACAAGTATGTGAATTGTACCATAGGGAAGAAGGAAGATATAGCATTTCCCATGATACTGCTATTACTGGGTATACTGGGTGAAAGACTAAGAACTTAAACTGCAAGCCTGGTGTTTAAGTTAGTAGTGTTCAGTTTAATTAAGGAATTTGAATGGACTACTCTTCTGAGTTTATTTCTTCAGGAATTTTCTTTCATTCGCAAGGATTAATTGTATGGGGCAAATAAGGTAAACTGTCTTGAGCAGAAGTGAAAAAAAGCAGTGTGTATGCAATATATATTTGTTAAGTCAGCAGCACAGTTACAGTGATAATTTCATCCTGGAAGCTCGCAGCTGGCATGCTGACCTCTCAGACTGACAAAGTCCACACATAACACTTACAATCCCCTTATAATGGGGGAAAGGTTGGCAAAGTTTGTGCTTACTGCACAAAACTGTCCTGTGTGCTTGTGTCAGAGGGATGACATGTTCCTGTCAACACCTGGGAGAGCATGCCTTGTCGGAAAGGTAGGGTTGCCTTCAGAGACTGAAGTCACACACTTAGCAGTTTCATTAGAGAAGGTTGTGTTTTGGGGAAGTATTTCAGGATTGCCTGTGGTGTGGTTTAAAGATTTCTTATGCATGTTCTCAGTTAAGAAGCAACAACTAGCCAAAGCTCAGGAGCTGACGCAGCAGGGTAATGAAAACATAGCCAACCTTAGGAAGAAATACTGTTTCATTCTTTCATCAATGAACGTAGTTGTGTTGGCAAATGATGGGCACAGTCTGATACGGAGCCAAAGCTGTTTGAAGATCACATAAATTGATACCTGCTGTCAGGTCTCCTTGAGGTTATGATCTTACTGTGATTTCTAAGCCAAGTCAGCCTTTATCTTGTTAGTAGCTTGATAGGAGAGCTGATAAGGGAAACTCATCATATTTTTAGGATGTAGTATTTATGGATAAGTAATCAGTGCTGTCATTCCCTCCTCCTCCACAGCCCAAATCAGTGCTGTACCTTACCCCATTATTCACCTTGAGTATTTTGGACTTCCAGAGGGTCATCTGCAACCAGATCCTGGCCTCTAACACTGATTAACTTTCCCTCAGCAGGTTTCACTAAGGAGGACTATTAATCAGAAGTGATTTGGTCATGTTCTAAACTGGGTAATTGGATTTTCCCTGCCTACATTACTTTTGAAGTATCAATTACTTTACAGCTTTTTTCCCCTTCTTTGTTTTCCTAAACTGTTTTGCAGTATTTCTTTACTCTCATGCCTGTGTCCACTCCAAATACGTCCATATTTGAACCACAGTAATTTTGCCTCACGTGACATTTGTATAGCCCTTGCAGACTTGCTAGGAACCAATGAATATAAGTTTCCTTAGTGATATAACAGATTCATGCTTTAAAACAAATATGCCCATGTTTTTTGTGTCCTTGGGAATGCTAAGAGCCCCAGTGTTTATGGGGACGTTGCCCTCAGCGTAGAACACCCACAGACCTGGAGAACATCCTTCAGTTCAGAGCTTTTCCATGTCACCAAGTAAATCAGCGCCTGGAGGGCAGGAAGCTGCAGGCCCTGAATATTTGGGTCTGGAACATTACAGATCTTTTAGCTGCCACACTTCTTACCTGGCTCTTTGCTATTACCCTAAAATTAAGTTGAAGCTGTGGCTTAGGTCATGAGAGCTCTCCAGAAACATGGCTATAAATTCCAGACAGTCCAATAAAACTGTGCACATCAAATGAGAATACAGAGCAAAAAAGTTTGATTTAAGGCACAGCGATCCAGGTTGATGCACTGATGTAATTTCCATCCCTCAGAGAGGTTAAAAGGGAGAAATAATACAAAAGAATGTTGTAACTAAGCTTATCACTGAGATCTCTATCTGGGGAATATTGATTTGGTGCTATTCAGCCAGATGAAAGGCGAGAGTTCTTGCATTTATTGTAGTAGTAATAAGGTGAAGTTGTACTTCTCAATGATGTTCCACTCTGAACACTAACACTGAATCAATATTCAAAGCTGCTGTTTCCTACTGGAAAAGTCCACAGCAGGGGAAGCTTAGGAATGAATTGCTTTGCTCACTTAGATTTTAAAACATGCATCATGGGAATACATTAATTGTGTGCTTTTTATCCAGGCATTGCAAGAGGGCTCTTGGACTTTGATGTGCTCAGGTTTTGTATTTTGCTGGTTTGGTAGTTCAGGTTCTGCTGTGAGATTATCACTGCTGCTAACCCAACAGTAATCTGGATACTGAATTTTAGTGTCGCTGTATAACAAGAGTTTTTAGGCACAAGGTTTCCCCTACAAAGCATCAGTTTTCCAAGCTCCAGCAGGCAGCTGTTGCAGGTCTGCCACAGCCTGACAATAGTAAGGGAGGCTGAGACCTTCCCTTAGGTTGTTAACTTCCATCTCTTGGTAATGGTAAGGAGGAGATGGGCCAGAGAAAGGAAAATGGAGAGATGACATGGGAGAGAAGGTAAAGAGAACAGGCATCAGAACAGGAGAAAATACTGTGTTTGCCTTGGGACCTGCTTTTGCTGCCTGGTGAAGCAGTACATAAAATTAACTATTTTTATAATGAAAATAATGATGCTGGAGCTTGTTCAATGAAATGCAAATCCAAAACTGTTTTCAGTAAGAGATGCGACACAAAATTTGAGTGCAGTACGAGTCCTTGTGTAGCCACATCTATAGGTTAGATGAAGTGATTCAAGTGTAATGTTGGGTTTGGTGTATGTATTACTTATTTCTTTCTTTTCCACATCTTACTTTCTCCTGGCAGACTTAAGCAGAAAAGACGTTAGGTGGATAGGCGTGTCAATATACTCTTAATCACTTTTTCTCTAGCCCTGCTCATGACAATAGCTGGCTATTGGCATAATGTTTGTAGAGAGCATGAGATGAAGCAGCAACACCATTGGCCTTGTTGCTGTTCAGAGTCCAGTAAAGCTCTATCCTTCGTGTGGGAAGCTATTTGGAAATAGAAGTGAGTCTGATTTTCTGCTGCTGTGCACCAGTGGTGGTCATTTACTCTTGGGGTGTTATATGCAAAGAATTGGTTTTTTGAATGTGCTCTATATCCATGTTGGTACTGTTCATGAGTTTTGCCAGGGACTGACTGTGGGACTGCAGTGATAGTCTCTCTCTTGCCGCCTCTCGAGTTTCTCAGTGTCATTTCATCACAGCCAGTATTGAGGACAGCTCTTCCAGGCACTCTCAAGGCTGGAAGGCTGTGCAAGTGTTTGTACATGCTGACCTAAGAATTTGTGGTTTAGGGTATAAATGAATAGTGTGCAAGCCGTTCCTCAGTCGTCATTCACACAGACACTTACTGTGTGGACATAGGCATGCTGATTTTTTTTCTGTGCACAGGGTTTTGCTCTACTCTTAAAAAGGATGCTGCAGACATCACCTCAGCCGTGAGTGCAGAATGGCAAGTCGTTACAAATGCTCCCATAACCACTTCTCATACTTGCTTTTCCCACTGTACAAAATCTAATTTTCCATAATGTCATTCTGTTGGTACATTATAGCTGCATTTCTCACACTCTTAGCAAGACCTCTGCTGTGACCTCTTCTCGGGGCAGCACAAATCATGTCATTCACTTTACTAGGGAACAGGGCATCTGCTATCATTTCCCCCCTCAGTGCTCTGGTACTGCTGCATTAATAGCACTTCAGGGTTTGGATGAGTGTAGCATCTTACAAGTTTTAAAGACTTTTTAAAGGACCAAACGGACAAGTAACATCTCTCCTTCTACATTCACAAGCCTTTACTCAGACATTTTGATGGCTCTCAGAGTCCTCAGGGCAGCTTTTGTGCAAAAGGCTAAAGAGAGCAAATGAGGCAGAAGAGATTTCTTCTAATTCTTGCAGTGAAGAAACATTAGGGGAGATATGGAATGGGAGAGAAAAACAGTTGTTGGTATTCTGCTTCCTATAACTTTCCTTTTTGGGTCGCATTACTATATTAAAATGCACCATCTGCTAACTCCTGAGTGTGATTTACAGTTATTCTGGAGGTTTTCATTGGCTGCAGTGTAGTTTCTCATGCATGATAGCTGAGCTTCTTTCGCATTTTGCAGTGAACTTAAGAAAATGGGCTGTTCTTCATGTATTTACTCAGAAATCTATTTTTTAATACAGCAGAAAGCATTAAAGCTTTTGTCTTAATCCTCATTTATCATGAACTGTAACTTTTTTGTCTTCTGTAGGGCAAAAATACTTGCTCTGATGAGAACTTCTTTGGTATCTGGCAAAGATATTTACTCTAGAGAAGTGCCCAGTGTTGTCATAAAGAAGTAAAAGCATACTCTTGGTAGACTCCTAGTAGTCTCCCCATGTACGTGTTCCCTTTAGTAAGCAATCAGTCTGTCTTTACTTCAAGCCATTTGTTATCTTTGGACAATTCTTTCTTTGTTACAGAGCTCTTAATAACCAGTATTTTCTTTCATTAATACATCAATGAAATGATGAAATTCAATATATGACTAAAATAGAATCAATTCAACCTAATAATTCAAGACAATAATATATAATAATTAATATTCTAATATAATAATATAATTCAGTATATGAATGGAATATAATGACATGATGTAATTCAATGAATTGATGAAATTCAGTACATCAGTGAAATTTCTTCTCAACATCTCGTTCGCCACTCTTCCCCTCCCCTGCAAGAAGAGCCTGCCACATGTCTTGATAAGCTGAATAGGGCAAACTCAGTTCTTCCTCAGTCTGTAAATCACACCTGCCACTACGCTCCCCTTTCAGCTTCCCTTGCTGCTCTTCTTTCATGTCATTTCACAATCACCAACAGCATTGCAGGACTGGTTCTCCTGTTTTGTTTTGTCTGAGGCCTTGTACAAAGCTGACATGGCTTTCAGAAGTTACTTGCAGCTCTTTATAACAAAGGCAGAAGCTCATCTCCTTGATTTTGTGGTGGGTTGCAAAATCCACATATTTTTTTTTACTGGACACAGAGCAGTGGAAAACCTGACTGAGGAGGTTCCTGCAGCTCCAGTAGGAGAAGGCTAAGATGCGTGTGTATATAGGCCTGCCACAGATCTGAGGAAATCACTTCAGTGCCAGTTCAAGTTGGTTATCATTGTGTTCATAGCAGCGAGGATAGACTTGAGCTACAGAAATTCAAATGGAGTTCGGTAATGCCCTAAGGAGAGTTTAGGATGGTTTATGTGGGAATTTTTAGCTATTCCTCAAAGCTTTGGAATGTAAAGAGATCCTAATATTCAAATGTAGGTTTCTGGGTTAGGTTTAACTATAATTTGCACAGAGCTGTCTTGTCCCAGCCTCCTTCTGACCTTCACCACATTATACTTTTCTTACACCAGCCACATGGAATCACTTCCATTACAATGAACAGTTCACTTAAAAATGCTAACTGTGGGAATGGAATACCCCTTTACTGCTCTGATATGACATTGCTTTATAGATATGAAGTTAATGTTGTCAATGAAATTAAAACACAAACCAAGAAAAAAAAAAGGGCTTTGATTTTGGACTTTGCTCTCACTAGACCCAAACGTGAGTTTGTTCCACATGAACTGCATGCTGTCTGGTTGACCAAGCCTATAAAGGCAAAAAATCATAGAATCACATAATCATAGAATACTTAGGGTTGGAAAGGACCTTAAGATCATCCAGTTGCAACCCCCCTGCCATGAGCAGGGACACCTCACACTAAACCATGCCACCCAAGGCTATGTTCAACCTGGCCTTGAGCACTGCCAGCGATGGAGCGTTCGCAGCTTCCCTGGGCAACCCATTTCATACCAAACAAACCTCAGGTTGACATTTTATACAATATTTTGTTTACCTTACCCAATACATTTTCAGCTTCCAAGCACTTCTTTCTAAATAGTCTTTATTTTATTCCTCACTCTACATTGCATATTTTTATTTTTTTAGGTTAGCTTTGTATAAATCTGTGTCCATTTGGCTTTGGTGGGAAATGCTTCCAGTACTATTGCAGTTACATAGTTTATTACAACTAGCTTTACATCAAGTCCCAGCAAATTATGGGAAACCAACCAGGCAATTCTTGGAAAACAATCCAGCACACTTGTTTTTTTGCAGTTACCTGAAGGCCCAGATACTGGAGTAGATGTAACGTGGGGAAGACCCAATCTTTAACCTAACTGCCTTTAGAAACAATGCTAGACAATTCCTTCTCTCTGGTTGGGAGACTTTTGAGAAAGAAATCACTGTAAATGTAAAACCAACCTTACAACTCTGTAAATGTGGTTGTACCCAGAATAGTGTATAATATACTAGAATAATACCTTGTCAGATGCCTACCTGTCAGCAGAATAAACACCCTTTGAAACAGCAATGGCTTGAAACAGGCAGCATAGGAAACTGAGAAGAAAAGTTTTAAAAGCTTAGTGGAAAAGAAAATTGGGTCTGTAGAAAGCAATAGGGTCAAACCTTTAAAAATGCTGACAACCCAAGAAAGAAAACCACCGCTGAGAAGTGCTGATTTTGGTTTTAGGAAGCCCTGCCTGTGTCTCTGACATGCTGCCTACCAGCTCTCTGCTTCTCGCCTCCCCAGGCTGCTGGCACAGTGGTAGGAGCCAG
>JANRGW010151883.1:0-10424 GCA_024733675.1 Psilopsiagon aymara
TATGGTGAGAGCAAGAAGAAATGATGTTTCTTCCCTTGTTCCTTGTTGTGTGTAAAATTTATCTGCCTAGTTAGTACCTGTCAGAGAGTACCGCGAGGGTGACGTCCCTTTCACCCCTCAGTACCTTTTTTTATCACATTATCCCAACTTTAAGTCAATGCTCTTCATTATCTTTCCAAATTGCATTTTGGTGGATCTTTACAAGGGAGAAACATTAGTAAGTCTCTCAAAAAGCTTTTGTGTTGATCTCATCTTTTCTTGTGGTGTAGCTACAGACTAATCTTAACTGAAAGATAATGCCTGGGCTTTCCCATTCAGTGTCTTCATAGTTACAGATACTACAGAACCGCAGCTTTCTATCAGTTCAGTGAGTGTCATTTCAACTATGGTGTAGTCTTACTGTCTCATTCAATTTGATATGGCTTCCACTGGAGCTTTATAGTAAATTCTGCCATTTTGGGAATGCTTCCAGATATGAGTCACACGTAACATATATATCTACATACGCATTGCTCATCTTGTATGCTTCATTTTTTCATAGCACATTAAAATGTCCAACTTTAATGTGAAAAATAATAAAATCTATGCAGAAAGAAAATAAAACATTAATCTGAATTGTGGACTTCAAAGGGAAATACTACTTGCAGTGGGATTAGCTCAATTTCTACAATAGGATTTTTCCATGGGAGAGGGAGGGACCTGGGCTCTTGCAACTGAATGAATAAGTACTGTCTTCCTCTAATTTTTGAACTATATTCCATGTTTTGGACTTGCAGCCTCTACCTGTACACAGCCTTTGGAAAGTGAAGTAAAGGGTTTGTGGTAATCCCAGATTTAAATGAATAAACCCTATGATCCTGCACCTGGCATCTGAATGTGACCTGTAACAAAATATGGGCAGTGAGAGCCGTGCTGCTTAGATGGGAAAACTTGGCTAGTCCAGTTCTTAATTTGTACAGGTTGCTTTTGACTTCGTGGATGCCGAATGTTGAGTTTATGGTTCAGCTTATGTTTCAATACTATTGCAGCAGACGTTCAGTGAGTATATCTTACTATATGTGACAGAAGATTCTTTCATGTTCTTCTTGTCTAACAAACCAATTCTTAAAGTGTGGTGTCAGTAGCCTGCAGATGGCTTCCATCATTTTACAGGTATTCTAGAATTGTTTTAAAAGCACCAAATCAGGCTGGCCTCCTGTAAAACATCTAGGGTATTATGCTGCGGTTCTCTTTAATGGAAGTGGCATAGAGATAGCACCTTTTCCTAAGCTGCAAAATAAAATCATCTTGCCTGGCTCTCCTTTAGCATATTCAGAAATAGGTACACTGAAAATAGGCATGGAGATGTAGTAGAATAACATCGTTTGAAGCTAATTTGAACCAGCAAATTCAACTGTTACATATCAATACTGTTAAGTCAGTTTTAACCACAAACAGGGCAAAGGGGAAAAGAAAATAAACCAGAAATATTAGGGAGGAGGAGAAGGGGTGGACTTTGCAAGCTATTTCAAGTCATGTGAGATAATAGCTTGCAGCAGTACATCAGAGTGCCCCAGCACAAGGAAGTGAATATGTTGTTCTTCCCTGAGGAGGCTAAGCCCTAAACATTGCAAGTATTTTTCTGGATTATATGTGAGCACTCAGGTTGCTTAGCGAAGTTGCTGTTTTATTGGAATACACTGAGGATTAGTCTATGTCCACTGAAATCAAAGAAAGGATGTGTGCTGATTTAAAATGGGATCCAAGTTTTTCTGAGTCATTTCAACAGTGGTTTATTACAAGCAAGTAATTGTGATATTTGCTGTGGATTGGAGTAAAGATTTTAGAAATGTTTGGGATGCTTTTTAAAACTCTGCCATTAAATAATTAATTTTTAGACTGATGAGACCGTGTGCAGTCCAGAAGGATGGGCAGGCGCAGGTTTTGATGAATGCTGAAATTATAGGCTAGCGTGAGTAGTGCAGGAGTAGGTTAAGCTATACTCTAGGAAAAAAATATTCATGAATGATTGGTAATTGAGTAACTCTTGGTCCTTTTATAAGCAATCAGCTCCCCATACAGAAAACTAAAGGCTATCATACAGTAAGCTGGGGTGGGTGTTTTCAGTGTGCTGTTTAGATCTCACTTAAATCCTTGTGTGGGTGCCCCTGAAGCACATGAAGTGTCGCCACAGTTGCTATGAGTATCCTGCAGGAATGTCCATCCTGACCAGCTGGACAAACTTCCTGGTGATAGCTGCTCCTGGCTGAGTAGACGCACAGTCCAAGTAGTCCCAGAATCTGCTTCCCCACTGGTGTCTTTATGGTTAATGCAAAGTGTCTTTTTGCTTGTTTGGGGTTGTAATTTACCTTTTAAACTCATCTTTTAAAGGTATAACTTTAGAGGATTCTCCTAACTTTGCTCTTCTTTCTGTCACTGTGTTTCAGATTCCTACCATGTGCTTATAGCCCCTTTATTGTGATTTTAACCAAATGAATACATGGCTTTATGCATTTGCCTTTGTATTAAAATATTTGGAATACACAGCATCCCTAATTACTAACTTTGCTTAATCTTCCTTCATCTTGAATCTCTTGGTAGTTGTATTTTTGAGGTAGGGTATGTTAATTCCTTTGTTGAGATCAGCCATATGCTCTTTTCCTCTGATTATAATTACTTTCTTTCTATAAATTGCCATGATATTACTGCATGTGTATTAGTGAGGGAATTTGCACTTTGGCCGGTGGGGAAAATATTACAGGTGTGAGCTGTGCTCTGTAATAATCTTCACTAGAGCAATCTGATTGTTTTTTGACAGTTTTGCATCAAAACTGTCCTCTTCCTGAAGCTGAAATGATTTAGGAAATCATTTCAGAGGAAATGGATTATTTCAACAAAATCTGATAGCAAGTAAGTTGAAACATCAAATTTTGACAGCTGAGTCATTTGCTCTTGACTGTAAATTTTAATACCAGCTATTGGTATACTTATGATCATATGCACATATAATTTGCATTTAAGCTTGTGTTCATATTGTTCTAATCTCTTTCTCTGAGGCAAAGTTAACTAAAATTTTGCCATTCCTGGCAGATGTTGTTCAAACTATTCTTAAGCATCTCAAGAATATTACCTCCATTGTAGAGTTTTCTCTCCCCCTTCCTGCAATCCAGAACAAAAATAAATGTGCAATATTCACTTTCACAGTAGAAAAGTATTTATCTGTGGACCAACTCAACAATAGTAGCTTGTCCTGCCTTTTTCGGCAGCAATTTCTTCATGTTGTGCAAGGTAAGTAGGGGTAGGTCCAGGGAATATGCAGCTCAGGTTTTGCTGGGCTGATTAAAAAAACCCAAATTAAAAGAAACCCACCTTCCAAAAGATGTTTTTGTTTTGTGGAGTTGTTCTCTGTCAAAATTAGGCTCATTTATATGTGTGGAATTATCACTGATGTGCTACCAGTAATTCAAAATTTGAATCAGGATTTAGTTTTTTGGTTTTCTCCAATGGGGTATTAAAATGACTGCGTTTCAGAGTTTCCTGCCGTTTACTTACTGTCATAAATTGTTTCAATTGCATTCTATTGTCTTCTGCTTAAATCTGATTAGAATGCTTCCTTTCCCTTTCCTTATTCTTTGTGCTGCCTTGCAGAACTCCTGCAAAAATTGTTCCTTTTGGATATCAGTAAAACTGTTTGATTTTTCCTACATGAAAATTCTAATTAGATAAACAGCACCCATCAAAACCTTGTCTTGCACAGTTGCAGTTCTGGGAAACCTGGTTCTGAATAAGCCTTGCAGGGTTCCTGCAGCTCTGAGAGTATGCTGGAGACTCTACCAAGGGAGTGGAGTGAATGAACAAGAAATTTGCCCCTGCGGTTTAAATTCAGTTTCCAATGAGACATCTGAAATGCTGATCTGAAAATGTGGGAGAAGAATCATGTAAGAGAAATATTAGTACTACTGTGTGGCTATTTTCTACCTATTTTCTGTTGGGGTAAGACTGCAGAAGTCCTCTTTCACATGGCAGTTGGCTTAAGTGTGTGTAAAACACAAGCATATGGGCATTGATAGTTGATTACAAAGTGCATGTTGTGTTCTAAGTTGGTGAAGTAGCAGAGTCCTTAATAATTCGATATTTAGCAATCAGTCATAATAGCTGGCCTCAAATTACTTCTAACAGGCTTCTTAGGTTGCATCTTTCTGAGCTGGAAATCGAGGTTTCCTTAGTTTATACTGCCTAGAGGTGAACCAGTGCAGCTCTGAGGTTATCTTGCAGGTTTTAAGAAATGTGGAGATAATGTCAACCTAGTTGTCAGTCTTTTGTATTTTCATTGTTTTTTTTTTTTTTTCTGAGCAGTAATATTTAGCATTTTCCAAGTGTTTTGCTGGTAGTCATCTCTATCTGTATATCCATTATAGTCATAGCAGACTGCATTGTGCTTCAGTCTAGATTGGATAGCTCTCTGCATACAGGATGCAAATACATGCTCACTCTTACTGTAAAATAAAGTAAATGGTGGTCCCATAGAAGAACTTAGGGGGGAAAAATGAATAAAAATTGAAGCATGTCAGAATGAAGCTCGCCAGAAGCAACAGACCGATTGTGTTAAATTTCCAGCTACATCAAAAATCCAGTATATGGAAATTTCTTTTCTAATAACTGTGCTTCATTTTTCAAAAGCAAAAAAATTAAATCAAACTTGTTTTCTGAATATGGACATGTAGTAGCAGGCATGGTTTTGTGTTTCCTTATAAAAAGTGGCCTTTTTAAGGCTGTTTAAGAGCTATAGGCTATATTTAAAACCAGAATTCATGCATATTCTAGTGCCCAGCAGGGCTTTGAAATGCCAAACAGCATTTATTAAGTGGAGAAATACAAACATATGTTCCCATTTCTTGTTCTGCAGACGTGAACTGATCAAATTGGGAAAACAATCTCTGACCACGAATCACAGGAAGCAGTTTCACTTCTGCTTTCAAAAGAGCTAAAATTGGGCTTGTTTTGGGAACAAAAACTATTTGAATTAATCCCAATAGGGCATGGGTCTCTCTCCCCCAGTTGCTGCTGAAGATTGATGAATATAATAGTTAGGGCTATTGCTTTTTTAGTGCAAATAATATGCTTAGTAATACCTGAAGATGACCTGGCAGTTATATGTTCTGGTTGAACGGATGAAGGGGAAATAAAATACCTCAGTGAGGTAAAATCAAACCCTCATTTTGATCGACCTGCAATGAAATCATTTTATTAAGGAAAAAAATTGCATATGAACTTCAAATGCTCTTCCCCCCACCAAGGAACAAAATAAAACTTAATTTCTTTAAACTCTTCTGTTCTGGAGTTCTAAGTGGATACATGCTGCTTTTTATGGCTGGGTATTAACAATGAATATTGCTACTTTATTTGGTAGCATTAGGAGAAAGCTATGCTGGTGATCAGTAAATATTAATGCCAAAATACTCTCTCTTCATAAATTCAGTGGTTTACATGTTAGAGTTTTACAGAGTAATGTTCACTGAAGTGTAGTATAATGAAGCAAAACATAAAACTTGAAATAATAGATTATAGTGGGTTTTTAAAAGTATTTGTGTTTCAGATAATCTCTAAACTTGTGCATCTGTTCTAATTTGTAATGTATCTAATTTTGAAATGCTATAATACCTGCAAGTGTAGTTCCCAAGCACTCCAGTTCATTTTCTTGTCACTGCAGGAGACATATATTATTGGCAATCTCAGAGGAAAGCTATAGTCTTCGGTGGGGAATGGAAAAGGTAATTTTCATTAAAATACAACACCTAACTTGCATGAAAATTGGAGACTACAGCCAATTAGCCAAGTACATAAAGCAGATGTTTTCTTGTGATAAAATTGTGGAGAACATGGCAGAGAATTAAACCCCCTGTGACTTTTTATGCTTGCTTGAATGATTGCACAGATAGTAGGCCAGTGGAATGCCACATCCAGAGGAAATTCTTACTAATTCTTCAACCTCTCCTTCTATATTGGGTCTTTCAATGGGCTTTCTAACCCAGGAGAGGCATCTTATTGCTCTCCTATTGCAAATGATTATCTACATTTATTGACAAACAATGACATCCATCAGAAATATGAGTGGGGTGTCACAAGGTATTCATAACACCTCCCTATGACATATCTGGGTAGCATTTAAAGGTCTGAATACTTCTGATTTCAGGTAATTGGCCTTTTGGTGACAAAACATAAATGATGGGGGATACTTTTCAAAACTAATTCAAGCATTTTGAAGAAGACATTTAGAACATTTTCTCAAAAAATCTTTGAAGACTAGATTTTTCCCTCAAACTCCATTAGGGGATACTTTAAATCAGTGTTGCTCAATAGATAGGTTGATTATTTCCTAAGGACTGTGCATGAAGGATGTGACAACATTCTCAAAACACACTGAAGTAAGAACTGGTGCTCAGGAAGGAAAAGACTTGGCTAACGCCTTGCTTTCTCCTGACAAGCAAGGGACTTGCCCTTGACTTGCACAGCTCTGCCCTTGCTGAACTGATACAGAGCCATTACTGGTGGGGGAACTATTGGGAAGGCCTCAGTAGTAAGACTTGCTGAGCATTAACTTTCAGATATGACTTCTCAACTGTGAGGATCAAAGCAAATAGAGACAGAGCACTATTAAGGAGGGAAAGCAGGAGATGAGTTGGATGAGCTGGTATGCAGTGGAGGTGGTGCCTGGGTGTGTGTTTCAGCTCTTTTTCTTGGGAAGGTGACCACTGATGGCAGCCCTGTCTCTGCCTGGAGGGAGCTCTTGCTCTGTAGCTGGAAAGCCACCTTGTGCTGCTGAAGCTTCCCATGGGTAGGGCAGATCTGCCTCTGAGTGTTTAGGGTTGTCTGTGTGTTGAGCCCTAAGGCACCTGGAGTGCCATTTCGTCTTAGCAGGGCCCAGAGCTCTGATGGAACATGATGGAGGCTGGCAAGAGGGGCCCAAGCCTTCCTACTCGCCCCACTGCAAAGCCAGCCTCATGGTTTTGGCTGAGTACGGGTATGCATGTGCAGCAAAAAAGACAGTGGGGTGATTTTCATGACAAAAGGATGGCATGGTGTGATGTGTATTATTCTTGAAATGAAAGCCAATATTTTGTCTATGTGGAGTCACTGATTTTGGTTAAAATTAAAGCTCTGATAGTGGTGGAAGAGAAAATGGGTGTTATCCCATAGAAAGCAAAAGCCGAACATGGAGACTGCAATAAATAACACACTCATATGTGTTCTTGAAGACCATGACCTAGAGACCTTATCACAATCTTTAACCTGACTTCTCTTTCTTATTAAGTTTTAGGACCAGCTGTGCTGACAGTTCAACGAAAGGAGAAAACCAAATTCTTCAGGCAGTTTACAGTCATGTGAGTATTTGATTTCATTGCCGCACTTTCTGGGGCCAAGATCTATAATACAGAATTGGTGTACTGTATATCAGAACTACTAGGTATTCATGACAATAAGATGGTCTAACTTACGTTAACAGCACCTCACCAATCTGAAAAAACACACCGCTTAAGTATGTTTTGCCTATGGCATTTCAGAATTTTGGTACATAGGTAAAACATTAAGAAAACTTCCAGATGATTACGAGAAAAAGGTTTCGTTTTCAGTGTTGTCAGTCACATTTGTTTTGATTGTATGATAGTAGCAGCTTTACCTTCTCCCCTTGATATATTTTCTTGAGAATAGAAGCAGTGGCTTGCAGCTGGAATAATTGAAAATCAGTCAGTCTAAAGCTAAATGTGAAATATTTTCTATTTCACTATCACAGCAACAACAACTGCTCAGTATGATGTTGCCTTTTGGAATAAATGCATTTAGAAAAATTGGTTGCATGTCTGACTGGTGAAAGGACAAAAGAAGGGAAGGTTTAGTTTGTTTTCATGTCTAGAAAAACTTGGGAATTAAAGGAATATTTACCCACTACCGCTGTCACCAGCAGAATGCAGTTTGTCAGATTGTTCTCTTTGGTCAGGTGTGAAAAAGGTTATCCTGTAAAGAAAATATTTTCATATGGTTTAATATTTCCTTTGTATATATAGTCATAACTAAAAACAGTTTATGGATTTTCTTTGAAAGCTTACAAAACACTTGCCATTATTGATATTAAAGGCTTTTGCAGTATTCTGAGTTTGTTCTATATGTGTGATTTTAAGTGTAGGGATGCTATTTTCAAGTATGTTCACCAAGTATGAGCTTTCAAAATGTATTTCACTTAGTTTTGGGAGGATGGAAAACCAGGTTGAAAATGTGAAAATCTATGTGAAAGGAAAATCTTTAAATTTCTAAAGAGGACTTTAGAGCTTCAAAGTTTTTTTTGCTGAGAGTTAAAGACTGATGTGGGGTTTTTTTGCATTCTCTGTGCCCTATTATCAAAGCTATGCATCACATTTTATGTAGTAGATAACTAATAATTACTAGTGTCCCAATACTATTATATTTGAAAATTTAACTATGTTAGTTAATTAGTGAAGTGTGGCTTCAGTAATTAGCAGTATGAATAGAAAACCAAATACTTATCCCAGTGCTTATTTTGGAACAGCATTTTGAAAGGGCTCACTTACTTTGATTTACAAGAAGATGACACTGGCACTATGAAACAGAAATTCCGAGTGCTTTGCTTCAGATCAGTGGTTTCTGCTTTGAAATATACTCTTGAGTAAGACAGCCCCCAGTACCCTGTCTTCAAACATAGTTATTTCTGAACCAAAGTTATTCCTGTATAAGTCAGTTTGTAGACAAGTTGTTAGACTGAAAGATATCAGGAAAACATTTTACTCTTCTAGGGAATGTTGCAGTGAAAGAAATGAAAAAAAAACCAGAGGAAAACAGAGGTTTAATAAATTCAAATCATGGCAGGTAAAAAAAGAAGTGATTACTGGTATTTAAAGAAATGTGTGAAGTGTATGTAATTATCTTTGGAAGAGCCTTGTTACTGAGGCAGAGCAAGAGGGCAAACTGTTGGCTTTGGATGTCAGTGTGTAAGAAGAATTTCTGCAAAGTGGAGTAGGCACAGCTGCTGTCAACGCCTGAGTTTATTTTTTCCCCTGATGCATTTGTTAGATGGGTATGGTTTTTTTATTGGTGGTTTTTTTTTTTTTTTACAAGCACTGGGAAAGCATTTACTATTTTTTTATTTTTTTTTTTTAATTTGTGCTTTCTGAATAGAGCATGAAAGAGGAGGCAAAAACCAACCTTTGTTTGGTACTGAGGTTGGAAAAGAGTTTTTGAGTTGAGTCCTTTGAAATTATTTTTATAATTAATAATACAAATTTAGAATATGTTTTAACATTATATATACATATAAAATGAGTATGATACTGCTGTGGAGTTTTGAAAGAATATTGGATATCCAATCCGGAACACTTCACACAATGTGAAAAAACAGGGGAAGATGTGGATAAGGAGTAAAGAACAAAGGAGGAAAGGAGAATTATGCATGTTCCAAGAGGGTTTGAGTTTAACCTCTTGTCTGTTTTCCCACTGAGGGAATAGGAGTGACTTCATTTTTCATCAGTTGTTCTCCAGGGAGATTTCTAACCTTGACTACATCCTGCTGCTGAGGACTCTTTAACTTCCCTTGGCGGCTGGTTCATTTGCCTACCTCCTCTCCCTGTTGTGTGAAACTTCAGGCAGTGACTGTATTTGACCTAAATTTCCCCTGATACTGCTTAAGTTCATTACTTCTCCCACTGTCCTCATTAATTAAGGGGAATAATTGATTCCTGTTCTTTTTATAACATCAC
Organism: Psilopsiagon aymara; assembly: GCA_024733675.1. NCBI lineage: Eukaryota > Metazoa > Chordata > Aves > Psittaciformes > Psittacidae > Psilopsiagon > Psilopsiagon aymara. The sequence continues at coordinate 9,747 of JANRGW010151883.1, forward strand.
TTTATGTACTTGAAGATAGTTCTCTGTCACCCTCCCCAATTTTCTCCATGACACACAAATATGAAGGCAAAGGGAAATGTTTCACAGGCTGGATATGTCAAGAAAATAGAGCAACTCTTCAAGGAGAAGGGGGATAAATCATGAGCAATAGTGTAGTAACTGAGGCTGGGAGGGGCTTGCAAGGCAACTTCTTGTCTAATCCGCTCTGGTTAATGTAAGATTGTTATGCACTCTCATCTCCATGAGACCCTGGCTGCTTGATCTCCAACTAGTAGTAGGCACAGTTGTTTCCATTTAGCTGTCTAAGGAGCCCTCTGCTTTGCTTTCTTGGATAATCTGGGCAGGGAGGGTTGTTTTGGGGGATTTTTTTGTGCATGGGTTTTTGACATACCTCATTTAATCAAGCTGTTTGGAAAGAGGTGTGCGTATTTTTGGTTCTTACTTCCAGCCTTCTGTTGAACTGAATGTAGCTCTCAGTCCTTTCAAACCTTACCATCTGTCAGTCATTTTTGTTTCCTTTTCATTTGCAAGGTTATCTCTGACAGAAGAATGGACAGAAACTTAAAAAAAAAAAAAAAAAAATGAAGGCTGTGATTATCTTTTATGCTTATTACTGTTCCTTGAAGATAGGGAGGCCCAGAAGCGCCTACCCTCATGAATTCTGAAGTGGGACACAGA